>JAMQGT020010212.1:0-57232 GCA_024447675.2 Pterophyllum scalare | reverse complement strand
GTGTTATGTTGGCCTTTCAGTTCAGTTAGGTATTGCTTATAGGTATACAAATGTTTCCTGCAACTGTTTTATTTACTATCCATTCAGTCACGAGTAGGAGAAAGGCTTGCATCTGACTCCGATGCAGTGCTTCCACTGCCACGACTTTTTTGCCATTTATATTGTGTCTTCAGAGCACTGTTAGATTCATGCACTTGTTGCAAGTACATGAGACTACCTGCTGTATTTTACTTGGTGTCCACAGAGTGGAAAATGTAAAATGTCTTTCTAATCACCATTTTGAGGCTGAGGCAAAACTAACCATAATTACAGGAACTAGATAACAAACCTGCTGTAGTTCTTCCTATGAGGACTGATTGAGATCATATGCAGAGGCTATATTCAGCTGTTTATGCAAAGTAGGTAATTTGCAACATTACCCAAAACTTGTGACATTCCTTTTTTGGCACCTTATTTCCTCTGAGCTAGTATTTGCTCGGCAGATAACCCAATCATTTTTATTAACCTTTTAAAAGTAAGTTATAGCTTTTGCATAAAGAGCCACAAATGTAACCTTTCTGTGCCAGTTTTAGATTACATCAGAGGCATTTCTCACAAGTCTTACCCTTGCGATGCTCATTCAGTTAGCCTAACGTCTCCTATAGAGATCTCTTAAAAGCGTGGAGTTTCTCGCAGTCAATCTCACTATCACTCAGCACCTGTTTATCTCACATACCTCTGATCTGGGAGCTCTGGTTACACACAGTCATGTCCACTGGACTGTTTGCTTGCTTAGAGCTAACTGGGTATAAGAGGCTTTTGCTGAGAGTTTATGAACAAAATGAATGTCTATCTATCTATCTATCTATCTATCTATCTATCTATCTATCTATCTATCTATCTATCTATCTATCTATCTATCTATCTATCTATCTATCTATCTATCTATCTATCTATCTATCTATCTATCTATCTATATATATATATATATTTTTTTTTTTTTTCCTTTGGACAGTTTTCAGTATTCATATGCATAGTGTAGTGGTTTACACGTTTACCCAACAAATGAAAGCTCCCCGGTTCAGTCTTGAGAGGATACACAAATCCCTTTGGGGTTGTATTAGGAAAGGCATCCGTTCTAAAAAAAAAAAAAAAAAATCTGCCAATCAAACATGCAGTGCTACCTGCTGAGGTGACCCCTTGTGAATAAAGGAGTAGCTGAAAATAGCTTTATATGCATAGGTCTTTACACTTTGGGTTGTTATGGAGACATACCACATACCTTTAACTTGTTGCCGCAGTGAGATTGCCTGGCCAGTGAGTATTTGTAGGATTCTTTAATGAGGTTCATAGAGTATCAGTATTGTACTGTGTCAGAAAACTTTTGAATAGTTGCCCTAATACCTCAAGGTGTAAAACACAGTGTAGTCCACAGCTCAGGTGAAATAGATGCTTAGCATCAGCTGGTGGTGTTATAGAGAGAAAGCGACACATTTCTGCTGCTTTAGGCCCACGTATCAAAGAATGGCTGAGTCCTGGAGCCACCAGTGCTTCTTTGACCTTCCTGAATAATTTAGGCGCTTACCCCGTTCAAGCTGGGCTGTCGTTCCCCTTTATGGCTGGGACTTAGCAGTTAGTCGTCATCTCTCAATCATGGAAGGTGTGACGAGTTTTTAATCCTGAGATTGGTGATAATCCCCTCACCAGCTTAATTTTTTCTGCTTAGCTGCTGCGAGCCCAGTTTGAAATGACAAGCATAGTCCTGTAAGGTTCAGCATCAGTATAGATTGCTGGTTTATGCCAGGGAAACCAGTTGGACAGAGAAGTAGAGCGAGGTATTTGTCATTGAGAGGACACTGAGCGAAAAGCCATTCTTTTCAGTGGGTGACCGAGCTGCTCCGAGTAGTTGTGGTAAAATGCTGAGCCATTGCCAGCTGCATTCCTGAATCCACCTCACTCCCTGTATCTCCCACCCTGCCGTACAGGCATACTCATTAAGTGCCCTTTTGTTGGGGGATTACAGAGTTTATATTTAACCTGTGTTCTCACTATCACTGGACTGTCGAAGCAGTCGCTGGCAGTGCCAGCTGTGTTCATCTGGCGTCTCACTCCCACATGTATCTCCACACATTTTCAGCCTCTCTGACTCTCATCTCTGTGTTCCAAGGACTTTTCTCCCTCTCGATAAATCAGAGCTCCTTGTCTATTCAAGTTATTCTTTTATCTATATTTGTCAATGGAGGTTTAAGTTTCTTCTCGTGAGTGTCCAACTGCACACACACACACGCAATGAGCACCAAGAGAATTACCGCCTCAGGTTTCCAGCCATTGTCTTGCATCTGATTAGTCAGGCATCCAGTTTTTCCTGAAATCTTCCTGACTGCACTGTGTGTGTTTGTGGTCATGCGCTTATACACATACAAACATGCATGCACGCAATGCACTTTTCCTTGTCTGGCACTATGAGTGTGCACTGTGGCTTCAGGGACATACTGTGCTCATTCTGTTAGGCAGAATAACTCATTTGACTTCTAATTTGTCACTGACTCATACGGAGTGCAGTTTTAGCAAGTTCTTAATTGTAAAAACATTGTAATGGTAGATGAGACTGGAGAGATGGAAGCAGCACTTTCTATTTTGGGGTTTTGTTTTGGATCTGTTTGTCCCCGAGTGTGTTTTTGACCATGATGACTTTTTTCATAGCATATGCAGAGTATGTAATAATTCTGAAGTGGTTCTCATGTACTTCTCTGTGATTGCAGGTAGACTAGTAGGCATTGTTCTTCAAGCACACTACAGCAGGCAAAAGGTGCATTTGCTTCAGGTAAGCAAAAACCTTCATAGACTCTCATTAGTCTGCAACAAACACTAGACTCTACTCTCTGCCTCCAGTTTCCCCATCTCCTCCCTCAGGTTCAGTTTCTGTCTCTCTGTCGGACGTCATCTCAGGTTTTTGTATTAACTAGTCAAGGCATGCTAGAGTTGTGGATGTATGTTTTGGACTGGCAAATACAGGTCAGATATTTCGGCTCCTGTGTCCCGTACCTAGGTATGGATCTAAATGTTCTTGCCAAGTGATAGGAATAAGCTGGATCACTATGGTTCCAGGCTCCCCCATGGCGCCCACAGTGCAGCCACAATTGAAAATAGATGTGCATATTTTGGCTGAGCTCACAGAGGTCTCTTTCAAAGGCTACATGCTGAATAAATATCTGTAGGGTACTTTGCACCTCAGACTATAGAAGGGTGACAAGTAAAAGGAAAATCAAATTTAAAGTGTCTTTAGAAGGTGTTGTGCCACTAGGAAACCTTTAGTGCACTTCAGCATTTATGCAAGCCTGCTGGAGAGATGGAACACCTTTCTTCCATAAGACAGTACAGTTGTTTTTTTTGGTGATGATGGTAGTGAAGGAGCCCCATCTGTTATACTGGTCCACTGGTCACTACATAGATAATAACATATGATTCACATTTTCATACTCATTAAGCCATTCAGCCATTGCTTTTCTCCTGGGAGAAAAGAAATCACTTACAGTGGGAAAAATAATTATTTGATCCCCTGCTGGAATTGCAAATTTGCTCACTTACAACAAAATGAAGAGCCTCTGATCTTTATGGTAGTTTCATTTTATTGGAGAGAGACAGAATATTAACGAAAAACTCAGAAAAACAGCACATTACATAAAAATTATAAATTGATTTGCAAATGTGAGCATTTGAAATAAGTGAAATAAGCATTTGATCCCCTACAACTCAGCGAGAATTCTGGCTCCCACAGATTGGCTGTGTGCCTATGTGGCATATAGATTGATTGCTTGCTTCTAATAAATTTCAGCTACTCCTAATCGTAACTCATTATGTGTATAAAGCACACCTGTCCACAGAATCAGTTTCTTCCATTCCAACCTCTCCATCACCATAGGCAAGACCACAGAGCTGTCAAAGGATGTCAGGGACTTGGGAGAAAGTACTGCGGTTAGATGAAACCAGACTTGAGCTCTTTGGCATCAACTCGACCCGCCATGTTTGGAGAAAGAGAAATCCGACAGTCTAGCATGGAGGAGGAAACATTATGCTTTGGGGCTGTTTTTCTTTTTCTTCTAAGGGTATAGAATGACTTCACCACATTGAGGGGCCAATGGACAGGGATATGTACCATAAAATCTTGGACAAGAACCTCCTTCCCTCAGCCAGAACACTGAAGATGGGTTACATATCCCCAAGGCAACAAAGGAGTTGCTAAAGAAGAAGCACATTAAGGTCATGGAATGGCGTAGCTAGTCTCCAGACCTCAATCCTATAGAAATAATGTGCAAGGAGCTGAAGCTTTGAGTTGCCAAGTGGCAGCCAAGAAACCTAAAGGGATTCAGAGAGTTTCTGCAAAGAGGAGTGAGCCAGAATCCCTCCTGAGATGTCTGCAAACCAGGGGACCAACTACAAGAGATGGATGGATGGATGGATGGATGGATTCTGTCTCTGTCCATTAAAATGAAACTACAATAAAAATTAAAGACTGTTAATATCATTATAAGTGAGCAGGGGCTCAAATAATTATTTCCCCCACTGTACAGCTGGATAGAAATGTTTCGTCAGAGAATACACAACAACTTTGTAATGATTTGCAGTGACTCTCTCCTCTAAGGGGACAAGTGGACTCAAACTGTGACTGAAAAACATCCCCCACAGTATAACAGACCTTATGGACCCTCACTGAAGTGTAGTGTTTTCTTTATTCATGGATTTGTCACCTATCTGTTTTAATAATGTGTGCATGCGCCAACACAAAATGACTGGATAAAAGTCCACTTTTCAACTGCTGACTGACTCTTTGGGCCGAGAGAAAACGGCCATGTTTAGCATTTCTGAATTCTCCCATAGATTTCTATTCAGGATTTGTTGAGTGCCACATCTCATCCTAAACAATGCCTCTGATATTACACATTCAGTCTTTTTCTGATTATTAAAATTTTTAAACTGCACTGCAAACTTCTTAAAGTAAGTTTTAAGAGAAAAAAGAAAACAATAGGAATATATACAAAATATAATACTATTCCATTAAAAGTAAATACTGCCCAGAGAGTAAGCTGCCTTGGCAGAGGTTTGTGCTCTTGTTGCAAATGTTATCTGGCTGACTGTTAGAGATTGGGAGAGTATATAAAGAAGCTTCATTGTTGTACATCATTTAATGTTCTCTTTTCTACCTCCATGGGCTCCAGGTGTTCTTTAGCCACTCTTTTGTATGAGTGCCAGGTGTACAATCAGGACCCACTTAGAAACCATCATCTGATTCATCACCCCAAACCCCAGGAGTCTCAGCAACCTCCCCACAACCCTGTGTATCTGTCACCTCCACTGCTCATTATCCACGCACAGAGCTGTGTATTAAGATAGACTAATGGGAGGAGAGTCATAAGGTCTTTTCAGTTTTAACTGAACTGGAAAATGAGCGGTTCATAGGAGGTATTGAAGTTGGCTTCACATTTTGTCCCAAAATGGAAATTTCCTTCTTTAGGTATCAGTTTTGTGGACTGAGTTTTGTGTGTATTGTGTCATATTGCTGGGTAGTCTGCTTATTTGAGAGGATGAAGTGCTTGTTATGTTGGATAAATGCTGCTGTTTTGGGGAAGATTGAGGACTGGATGTTCACTTGATAAAGAGATTGAAATGATGGCTGTATTAGTGCAGGAAGGGGTGTAGTTTCTGTAAGGGAGGGTGTGTGTGTGTGTGGGGGGGTCCTTCAGAAGGGGATGCGGATGGGCTCATCTGTAATCCTCTGACATGTGCGCTGTTTCTCACGTGCACACACAGCCACTGCACTGCAGAGCAATCTATGGCACAGAAACATGCTGCACTGCTGCCAGTGCAGCCCACGCTGCTTTGTAACAGCCAACATCTCTGCCCACACAGACTTAAACCCACAGTGCTTTTCATTGCCTCACTATAGGTATCTGTACTGTTTTTTTTCACTTGTGCTACAGTTGAGCTTTGTGCATCTTCACTCTCACTTTTTTCCTGCTCTGCCACACAAAATCTGTACATTAAGGCCACAGTGGTACCTCTGTACATTTTGATGGCGGTTTCTGGCCTTTGTAATTATGTGAATCACTTCTAATTGATTGCTTCTTGACTTACTTACAGATTTAGTGCTGGATGTGCTACTTATGGTTTTTAGTGAAATCATATGGTTTAATACCAATATAATAGCTGTATGTTTTCTTTTGGATAAGCATAATGGCTGTTATATTGTACTTCTTCATTGATATACTATTAATAGTTTGCATATCACTGTGAGAAGGAGTTTAAATAAGAGAAAAAGAAAGTAGTTTGCTATAAGGTAAAATGGAATTTTGATATAGTCACAACTTTAGCAGGTTCAATAATGCATAAGTGAATAAGCATAGAACTAACTACAGATACTTTACAGGTGACTTCGGTTATGTTGTCCTGTAATCAGCATGAGAAACTTTTACTTCTCATGCTGATTGTAGAGCTGTTTTTTGTTCCCTGTACTGAGAGGCAGAGTTCACATGCAGCCTGTGCTGCAAGCCGTGTGAGCAGCAGTCAAAACATTAAGCAGAGTATCACTGAAGCACAGCAGACTGGTGTTTGATAGCACCTAGTGTGTCTCATTTCCATCACAATAAAGAGCTATGCTTGCTTGCAGCTTTTCATGTAATAGTATGTGCATGTACTTGAGGTCAGTCAGCACCAAGCTTCTAAGTTGCTGCTACTGGACACTGTATTAGAGTCTTATCTTTCCGTATTATGTTTATGCACGTGTTTTTTTTTTGTTTTTTTTTCCAAGGCTTAAGATTCATCTGGGCAGCAGTCAGTAAGTGCTGAGACTGTGTGTGCTTTCTGCACGCTGAGATACTTTACAGTGTTAGGTGTCCTGGATGAGTAGTCTCTTGCCTTCAGCGCAGTGGTCACATTTCTTTTAATATGATGATAGTAGGTTTCAAGCTTTGCATTTCTATGTCTGGCTTCACTCATTGTATTACCCTTCAGTCCTATCTTTGCCTGTGTTTTTTTGCTTTTGTGTCCAAATATTTTTCTTTTCTTTTTTTTTTTAAATCTAAAATGACTGCCCCTTTAGAGTGTGGGTCTGCTCCATCCTTATAAAGACATAAACAGAGATGCACGTGGTTTGACAGTGTGCTGTCACCTCTTGTTATGGCGCATTTCCTTGTTGGGTAGAAAGTAGCTGAATCCAAATGGCTGCATTTGGCTATGCACAATATTATGAGTGTCTGAACAGAGCTTTGTTATAGAGATTACACTGAGGACATTCCATTGTGTTTATGTCAGGTCCCAGCTTTTAAAAGTTTGCGATAGGGGATATGCGTGCTGTTATTTAAGGTGAAAGATGTGTGTAGGTTTATATTTGGTCTGAGAAATGTGCCGTCATACTTAATGATGCATCGCGCTCCCTCCATTCCATCACCTCACGTGAGGCAGTAAACAGTTGGAGTCGACACAGTCTGAAGGTGAGATCATGTTGGTAATTCACATACAGTATTCAAACACACATGTACACACACATACAAACACATCCTGGATGATTGTGTGCTTGTTATTTTCACAGAATGTCAAACAGAAATGGAAACATGAACTTAATCGTGCTCATGTATGAAGGCAAGTCAGACCATATATTTTTTTATGTGTTTTTAGATTGCATAATGACATTGGTATTACAAATAAATTACTTCTGGAAAAGCTAGTGATACTGCATTCAAAAGCTAAAAAAAAAAAAAAAGATTGACGACTGGCTTGTGCATCTGCAACTGCAGCATCTGCTCTGAAACATCCGAGAAAATGTTTTTCTACTGTCCAAAACAGCAGCGTTACCATTAAAACCTTTACTGGGAAATAGCTGGAGGAGTCCTTCATCAAACCACCAGATCACCAAGCTCCAACAAAAAGAAACGCAAACTTTGTAGCTGCTTCATCCACCGGTGTTTGTTTTACACAGTGAAAATTTACAGTACAGAAATTAAAATAAAATATGCAGATTTTAACTCAGTCTGATACAATGTTTGAATCAGGCAGCCTCCCTGCTTTATATCACAGTGATACCTGCAGCATGCAGAGTTGAGTCTAAAGGGGGACATGGGATGTACAAGACTACAGATATTTCAAGGTTTTAGTAATATTATTTTGCAGATTTAGATGAACATAGGTATAAATAAAATATTATATTAATTAAATACTATTAATATTTTAAAATCTAAAATAAAAGATGTAACCTGGGGCTGTTGGGTTGGGCACTGAATTATTATTAACATTACTTATTAACAACGACACCATCAGACCCTCTGTTTTCTGCAGCAGGAAACTTTGGATCAAAGCACAGGACAAACCTCAGTTCTGAGAACAGTGATATGCTTGCTTTTTTTCATTGCAGCCACCACATGCTCCTTTAAAGAGTTATCACCGCACATTCACTTGCACATTTAAACATGCAGATACATACACATGACCACACACCAAATCTAGCTCATTCAGGAGATACAACACTGTCAGAACTCTGCTGATGTAAGAAAGCCTTCCAAGAGGACAGAGTAAAGGCTATTTTATTTTATGCCTTAGTTTAGGTTGTATGTATACCTTTTTATATTTGACATTACTGCACTTGTGATTACTGATTTATTTTTGCATTTAAGAAAAAGCAAATCTGCAGGCTTACTGCCAGTATCTTGTCTGACTCCAAGCTTCCTGAAAAACACAGAGAGGCAATATTGGAACTAATGTAATGTTTCTGCAAAACTAAAACTTTTTAGAATATGCTCTGTTAAATCATGTTTTTTTAAAAAAAGAAAAAAAACTTTCAAAATGTCTGTTTTCAGTTCTTTTCACGGAAAAGACTTCTCTTTCCAATTTTCTCCCAAGTGTGGAATGAAAATAAATTATTTTCCTCTGAGAAGACTCACAAATTTCTTTTTGACTGTGATCCGTATAAGAGGCAGGCAGCCAAAGGTTTTTTACATCCACGCCATAAAACTGCTGTCCTATCTCTGTTATAATCCCCATGCTTTAGCTTTTAAAAACTAAACCAGATAGTGTGGGTTAGCCAATGCCCTTTGACCTTTCTCAGCTGCAGTGGAGGAACATGGCCAACTGGCCATGGGAAAAGTCTACTCGAGGCCTGCATGAGCACAATCCCAGACCCAGATAAATTAATATGGATTATGGGTTTAAAGTCACTGATATGCTTATGTTTCCAGTTGTGAAAAAATATATAAAAACATTAATGGAATAATTTAGTAACATTTCTGTGCATCATAGCTTAATGACAAATGCCTCACTTTTTGACTTACAATATTGTCAAATTATCAGTTAATCTGTTCCCTTCAATAAAACTGCAGTGTGCCTGAGGCATTAAGCAGCGCCCAGGAGTCCATTAGCAGTTTTGTGCCAAACAAGAGCTGGTAACCTGCATTGTGTTAATGGACTGAAACCAGCTCAGTCTGTCAAATGTGTGTGTGTGTGTGTGTGTGTGTGTGCGTGTGCGTGTGCGTGTGTGTGTAAAAAAAAGTCACAGTATGTGGCAAAGCTTAAATCCAGGAAATACGTGATGTCTACATTCTCATTTCCTGTACATCACTGAGCTTTACGGCTTCTTAAATACTCCCCTAATTCAATGACTCACCATCCTGTCACAAACTTTGGCAGTACTCCTGGATTAGCAGTTACTTGGAAGACCTTATTATATGATCTAAGAAGCATTGTCAATCCTGTTTGGCAGCCCTCTATGCTGTTAAAATGAAATACAAGACCAAGTGAAGTCAGACAGGAGTTTTGCATCCATCTCCTTAGGCAGATTCTAAAGACTGTTAGGATGACGGGCTTTTATCTTGGCACTGTACGGAGACTAAATAATTAGTTAATTAATGCTGGATCATTTACCACTTCCAAAGGATTGGTGGCTTCTAGGACACGTTCTAGTTGTCCCCCTTTCCTCTGAGCACTCCAGACTTTTGTTATCAACCCTGAAGCACAGTATGATAACCATACTGGCCCTCACATTTCAGCCTTCCATTAAGCCTAGCCAGGACCATAAACCTGGTGCAACTACATGGAAGGCAGCCACTATTAATGTTATAGTGTACTTGTTGTTTTGTGCAAGTCAAAGCATATTATAATATAACATGTAATTATTGTTTATCCACATAAGTAGTATTTACAGGCCATTTAATTTTATTGAGAATATTGATACCTCACGTTTGTACATTGTTTGTGCAAGGAAACAGGTCGTGTGTGTGTGTGTGTGTGTGTGTGTGTGTGTGTGTGTGTGAGTCTACAAAAAAAAGAAATGAGCTCAGAGACTAGAACAACAGCTCATGCATGTCTCCCGTATTAGCTTCATTTCATTGACTCCCTAATAAATCCAGTATCGAATTTAAAATTGTTCTCCTCGCTTACAGTGTTTTGAGTTGCCATGCCCCATTGTGTCTTAAAGACCTCAAAGTGCCATAGCAGCAAAACAGAACACTTTGCTCGCTGGCTGCAGGCTTACTTTTGGTTCTTTGAGTTTCCAAAAGTCGAATTGCAGGCAGAGCCTTCAGCTATTGGACTCCCGTCAGGCTCCCAGTTTGAGTTCAAGAGACAGACGCCTTCTCTACTTTCATGGTTAGACTTAAAACTTTTTTAACCAAATCCTATGGCAAAAGCTGGATCACATGACCCGCTGAACCATCTTTTAGTTATGCTGGTGTAGACACACTGCTGAATAACTTCCCATGATGTACTGAGCACTTCTCCATTCCCCACATGTTTACATGTCACTATTGTATGTTACTGTTATCAATCTTCTGTCTTGTGCAGTTTGTGTTTTGCTGTGTTCATGCTCTCTTTTCCTTCTGCTCATCAACCAGTTGTGGTAGGCAGCTGCCTCTGGCAGAATCAGGCTCAGAGAGTGGCTGGGATTTTTCACCTATACGTGTAATCATCTTGTCAGTTTCAAGTATATTTGCATTCACGATAAAAAAAAAAAAAGACAAGACCAAAAGTAGACTGGACACGGCTGAAATATGACCAGTGGGTACAACTGTACAGCTTCTATTTATGCCCTCGTCTATCGTTGCAGCCACTGAGTTGTTTCCTCTTTGTGTGATCGCTGTGTTTATTGTCTGTTGCTTTTGGCATGGTGCGGACTTTGTTTTATAAATAGCTTCTCTCTGGCCTAAATTATGAACAGCATGTGGTATTTTTAGTAGAGGATTAGGTGTTTGGTGACCCATGAGGATTTGGTTAGCAGGTTTATCGGGCTCGAAGTGAGGTGATCAGTCTGGAAAATGACCCCGTAAATCTCCACACAGGTAAGATTATCCTTTTTCCACTGCAGCCTTGCCAGGTACCAGACTAGACTGGTAGAACATGTAGATGTTTGTGCAGTGAGATGTTTTGATTGTGTCTTTATATGTTACACCTGTGTATTCATTTCTCAGTTTCTTCCTGTCTGCATGTGTGATACCTGGGTTCTGCACCCATGAATCTGAGTCATTGTAACTTGCACATTGATATAAGGTCAACACATCAAGCTAGTTAGAAACTCAAAGCAAAATATTGTGTATAAACATCATTTATTGGTGACATGTCCATGGTTGTATAATGATTTTTTAGGGTGTTTTTTCAAAGTAAAACCATGCTTCTTTTTACTTTGCACTTCATGTTTCCCTCAGATGCCTCTGTATTTTTCTTCTGTCGGACTACAAGGAGACCTTACCCACCCATCCTTCCTGAGCTCCCTTGACCTCTACCAACCCATCTTTCTCTATAATTTTATTTTTAATAGAGGCATCCAGGCCAGACTGTAAGTATGTAAGTTTAATTTGGGGGGAAAAAATGGGAGGTGGAATTAGTGCGTAAAACAGGGTACACATTATAGTGGCTTGAGATATCCCGATAGCAATGTTCTATATTCCATGTCACAAAGGCCTGATGACTGTCTTCAGAAAGTGGAAAATAGTCAGATTGTGATTTGGTGATTTAACTCGGTCAATCAGGGATACAAGATGTGATCAAAAAGGTGTTTAAGGAACTATTTCCCATGAACTGCTATTAATACCTACCAATTAAAAAAGTGTAACTATATGAACATACCTTCTGATCATAATTTTAGAACAGTCACGTTTTGTAAAGCCTTCTAAATCTGCTGCAGCCTTGAATAAATATAAAATTGGCCCACTTGATATCCTCAATAACATACCTGCTCTCACTGTGCCCCCCTGGCTGCCATATTTTGTTGACAGATAAAAGCTAACCAATTAAGTTCGCTAAGTGAGCCCTTTGATCTCACTGTACTTGTTAATCATAGTTAATAATGCTGAGGCAGCTGTCTGTATGACTGAAATTCATGCAGAAGGTGTAGGACAGTTGAAAGAAATCTAAGATAAAGGTGTCAGTGTATCTTTGGAGTTTGGCATTTAACTACAGCCACTGTTTCTTTTGTAGTTGATGTTATTTCCATGCCAACAGCTACAATAGAACATTTAAAATCTGTAATTGAGAAGCCAAACTTTGAACTGCAGCTTCACAAAAGGCTTTGAGTAAAAAATGCAATGGCCTGCCCGCCTTATGGTGGACTGCTGATATTCACGATGCAGTTCCTTCTTCTTTCCACTCCATAAAGGCACCGCGTCTCTGTTGTGTGTTTATTTATTTAGATTCACGGTTTGCAAAGCTGTTTCCTTCACCTTCTTTGGTAGATGGGGTCAGAAGACCTTATCACCTTATCAGAAGATGTTTTTCTGACTGCACAACTGTTGTATACTTTGCGGAGATGAGGGGCTGGATTGTGACTTTGCGTCGCCTACATGTCTCATATCTCAGTGTCTCTGTTTGCGACTGACACGTGCATCAGCATCACCGTGAAAATCCCCTGCTAACTGACCCATGCTGTGCACAGCTCAAGGTTATAGCAGTCATTTCCGCCTTCATCTTTTCCTCATATTTGTTATTTTCTCTGTGCAGTTATTAGTCATTTTCAAATTTGATCTGCTGTATCCCATTTTAAATTCCTGTGAATATGTTAAAAAGTAATTTATATCATACTAACTGAACATACTTACACTATTGTTTGAATTGAATCGATTTGATTGATTGTTTACGTTTGTGCTGGCCTGAGCTTTTAGATGTTAGTGAGATGACATGTGTGCCTGAACTCTTATAGCTTCAAATAGCACGTGCCACGTAGCTTTAAATGTATATGAATGCATCACTCTGTCTTGCACGATTTCATGATTTTATGGCATTGCCAACTGTCATTTTCATATCCTATTTCATTTTAAAAATAGTGAGCAATGCAAGTGCTGACACTGACATTGTTCCATGTTTGCACAGCAAGACAAGCACAGGGTCATAAAATTGTTGTTTGATGAAGAGTCTCGGTGCCACAGCACAGGGATTGCTTTAGGCACTGGTTAACAGGTACCATATTAGCCACAATCAAATCAGGGTTTAACATAGCTGCCTCACTCCAAGTAAGAAACATCATTGAGATTTGTTTGCATTTTAGTTTGGAAATTGAAATAAAAGTCATCACAGGCATTTGGAGATGACAGAGATTTTCCTGCAGAGAACAAAGCAGCCTTTATCTGTCAGTGCTCAAAGATTAAAAGGGGATGTCCAGAAGTCAGTGGCTACCCCACTCTTATGTCTACAAAAAAGAAAAGTGAATGTGCTAAATGTACAGGTTTGTTTAACTGGGAATATTCCCTACTTGTTTATCATGGCCATTTCCCCTTTTGTTCCAGGAGGCAGGATTAGAGAGATTAGGGTTGACTCTATTCCTGCGCAACCAGCCAGCCACCAACTCCAACGTAAAGCACGCATGCACACACTTTTATGTACACAAAAACATGTCACGATATGTTAGAGGCTGCAAACATGCATTTATATTTTTTGGAAATAATACACTGTGCATTTAAATTAGCAGTTTAAAGTTGGGCCTCACTCAAATGGAGCCAGCAGTGAGCGACTGGCTTAATCAGATGTTGTTTTGCCTGCTACGATAATCTATGTCAAGGAGGGCCGGGAGGGTGCAAGATGAGGATTATAGTTTCCACTCAAGTCAGAGCATGAGCACTTAGAGACCTTACAAGTCACCCCTACCGACACCTTTACTTCATAACAACACAGCTCTATGACTGAAGAAATCACCGAAACTGAAAAGAGTAAAAGATGATGCAAATGGAACCTGCTTTACTTTGAACAGCACTTTACTATAGATTCTTAACTGAAGGTATGGGTTCCTCATTTTTTATTCTGTTTACTATCCTAGTATTGCTATAACACTATAGCTGTGGATGAAAGTTTAATGGAAATCTATGCAAAGATCAAAGTAAAACTATGTATCAGTGCATTAATGGATATAAGGGTTTCATTAAAAGGGCTTTTTTTGTTTACTTAGAATGTGAAGGTTGGTTTGTTAGATTGCAGTATTTAACTTTAACAGAAATTAAAGGCGAAAACATTTGATGTTTGTGTTTTAATGAACCTTATAGCAGTTATACTTGCAAACAGCAGTAATTACAACAAACCTATAATCATGGTATGCTGTAAATGGTATGAGGAGCAATTCTAGGTATGCAAAAATCTCTCAAGTGGGACATTACACTATAGGCATCTTCATACAGGCATCTTCATTTTGCACTGTTTTTCACATGCGGTTAAAGCTATTTGTCCTTGTGTAGTTTGCCATTTTGCTTATATTTGACTACTGTTTTGCATTGCATGTCAGTTTGTGTGCTTGACTCCCGTCCTAGTTCTGTGGCTCTTTTAAGGAAATGCTGTCGCTTGTTCTGCCAGTTTGTTAAAACCCCTCTGCACAGAGAAACAGCTGAGTTCAGCTTTGCCCTCCCTCCTTGTTTTTATTCTTCTTTTCCTCTCTCCCTTCACCCAGACCGCCCCCTCCCTCCACTGTCTTTGTTTGCTTGCTTCTCTGGGCTACCACCCAACAACCTGCTTTGGATGCACGTGATTGGTGGACTGCTTGTGATGGGGCGGGCCAAATGTCAGGCTTGTGAGAGCTTTACCAGTAGTGAGCCAGCTCTCATCTGTCATAAAGCGTTGAGTCTGCAGAGAAGGCACAAGCAGGAGCTGTGTCTGGTTGTCTTATCTGCCACAGCAGTGCAGGTCCAAACCTTAATATTTAAAGGACAAAAAGGGGTTGGTTTTTTCTACTCAGCTACAAGGACTGCCAGGCAAGGAGCTGAAAGGAATTAAATATCCACTAAACCTGAGTTGTGTCTTCTGTTTCTCTTCCTCCTTCCTGTCCTTTGTTTTCGACCAGAAGAATTTCTGACATCGTCGGCAGAGCAGTTCATCATCACAGCAAGAGCTTCGGAAAACATCGTGGGAGTAACTTATAAAAACAAGCTGAGCTCTTTAATGCAGCGTGCTAGGACTAGTCCTCTGGGGATCTGCAGCGTGTGAGTGCGTGTGTGTCCCTGCGGGATAGGGCCCCCACCATATTGTGTGTGCGTGCGTGAGGAGTCTAATGCCCGCGGTAGTGTGGTCAGGGCCAGAGGAGGATGAGTCCGGCTGTGGAGGCTCAGGCCCAGGAGGCCATGGATGCAGAGCAAAAGCAAAAGCAGCAGCAGAACAAGCTGCAGCACCAGCAGTGCTACATGGAGAAAGGGGTGATGCTTGAGCCCTTTGTGCACCAGGTGGGGGGACATTCCTGTGTACTACGCTTTGGGGAGCAGACCATCTGCAAGCCCCTCATTCCCCGTGAACATCAGTTCTACAAGAGTCTGCCTACTGCAATGAGGAAGTTTACCCCCCAGTACAGAGGTAATGAAAATGGGCCTATTCTAACCTGCTGTGTTGTTTTTATGCATCTCTCTTTGACTGCTCTTTGTGCAAATGTGGAAATCAGATTGGTATAGATGTTTTGCAGAACCTACTTGTGTCAAGTGTGCAATAGTACAGTACTAGGAAATATTGCTGGCTGAGTCTGCACTAGTAGGTGCCTGCCAACTGTATACCAGATTGTGCCACAGGAGGGTGCTGTAGCTGAGATTGTAATTGGGACAAACAGTTTGTTCAAGTGTGCTGTTCAGTTTGTTGAATGATGGAGTCATTCACAGGTAAGTCAGGTGAGCAGTTGCGAGCCACTGTTTTTTTGTTTTGTTTTTTGGGGGGTTTTTTTGCTTTCTTTTTCCTGACCAACGGACAGCTGCAATGAAAAGGATACAACGTGAGATTCTTCATTTGGATCCAGAACTTCAAGCAGCTACTGGAGGAGGTCACCTGAAAAGGTCGACATAGGTTGAATGACTTTGTATTAGTTCACAGGCCTGATGGAGTCACTTCCACACTTTCTTTTTAAGGCTGTCAGAAGTGGCGCTCTACGAGTTGGACTGGTTAAATATGTCATCTCTTTAACATATCACGCAGTCCAGACATTCATTTAATTCTTTCATTCTGACGGTGAGGTATTAAAGCCAACTTGAAAAGAGTAGCATTATTCTTTACAGCAAAGTGTCCTTATTTGCCTTCACATTAAACTATGGCACATCCCCTTTAAATTCTATCTAAGACCCTGCCTCACAGGCCAGCGAAGTCTGTTCTTTTGTCCCTAGCAGAGAAATGTAAGGTGATACAGAGCAAACACACCTCTCTGGTTATCCTAAAAAGCACAGTGCTGCTTTCAGTGTCCCCTCCAAGATACCAGTTTTACAACAAAGTCCTTGTAGTGATAAAGTTAAATACATTCTGTAACATGGCTATTTTGTGACCTGTGGATTGGTTTCCATGTCAGCAGTTCCCCCCTCCTTTTAAATTTGTCTGTATAATATTGATTAGTTTGTTTTAGGTAATTGTTAGTAATGAATAAACTGAATTCTGACCTCAGGTTTTATAGTCTTGTGTTTTTTGTGTTTGGACTGTTATTTGAATATATTGATATCCTTAGAGAGCTCAGTTTGTCTGAACCACCCACTTCAATTCATTTGTGTGTCATTTCAACATGCATCTGTTATCTCAGTCACGCTGCTAAAAGCAGTGCACGATTGTCTCACTGAAGAGATTTCCTTTAAGAGTTTGTTGTGTCTTGTTTGCTTTCATGCGCTTTGGTAGTTTCCCGTGAAACACATGTATGTGTAAAACATGCCTTTCTGTCTCCATTTCTGTGGTTTCAGGTGTGGTGTCAGTAAGCTTCGAGGAAGATGAAGAAGGGAATCTTTGCTTAATCGCCTATCCCCTCAATAGTGACCCAGCAACAGATCTAGAGAACAATGAGCACTTGGTAGACTGTGACCCGAAGAGTAAGATGATGAAGTGGGGAAAAATGATGGCATCCTCTCTACTAGTGGACAGCAAAGATGGCCGAAGCCGCAACTCTCGCAAAGACAAGGACAAAAGGTGAGGCAGAAGAAAATACCACAACACAGACAGTAGTTGACTCAGGGACTTGTTAGTAATGATAAGGTAGGACATGTTTGATACATTAGTAGGTGGGAGCAAAGTGAGTCACACTCTTTCACACTGATCTCACTGCTCATGTAAAAGAAATCAAAGAGCTGTTGTAACCAACCTTTAGTTATGGTACGACGCAGTAGTTACATACATCAACATGACGCACACGCAGACTTAGACATAGAATCTAAGGCAAAACTGTCTTTAATTACAGCTGGAGGCAGATCCTTGGAGTTGGAAGCTGGAGAGAGGGTCATGAAGTCAGTGTTGCGTAATGGCTAAAGATGCGTTCTCATGCCTTTATACAAAAGCAAAACTTTGATTTAGTCAGCCCTGAGCCGGGGATTAGAGAAACAACTAGAAGGATAATAGTGGTTGAATAAAGAAGACTTTTCTATGATTTTTTTTTTTTTTAATGCTCCACTACCCATTCGCTGCTCTTTAGTCATATGCAACTGCAGTGGGGGAGTCTGTTTATTGTTTTGTTCTGTTCTTTTCTGCTAAATCTAATCTATCTTTCTCTCTCACACACACATTCAGTGTTCAAAAGCTGCAGGAGGACATGGAGCTGGAGTGGCTGAAGCAGGCCGAGGTGCTATACTACAGACTGGAGCACAGCCACAGTAACGCTGCCCCACAACTCAAACACAACCCCTGGAGCCTCAAGTGTCACCAGCAGCATCTGCAGAGGATGAAGGAGAATGCTAAGCACCGCAACCAGTACAGTATCCTCTCACTGACTGATGGCTGTTTTTAATTTTTTTTTTTTTTTGTTTTGCTAGCTTACACATGACAGCAGAGAGAAACAAAGTTATTTTTGCTGTTCAGATTGTAATGAAATACAAGCCATCAGGTTATGGTTATTAGCCTGTTATCTAATACAGTGTGTAGCTATCTATTTCTCTCTTCCGTGGCTTTGTGTTTCAAAAGCACTCTTATCAGTTACTTGATATTGCCCTGACTTGATTTTACATATTGTAATGTCAGATGTGAACACAGCTGAACTGAAAAGTTTAGGTCTGTAGTTTACTTATTCGGCCTTTTTGAGCTGGTTTAACTTAAAGCTGATTAGTCTAGAAGAAGGCGAAGTTTTGGCATTTCTGTCTTCCTTGACTCAGTTTCTCAGAATTCATCCTGCTTGAAAACCTGACCTGGCGACACACCGTTCCCTGTGTGTTGGACCTAAAGATGGGCACACGACAGCATGGAGATGACGCTTCAGAGGAGAAGAAGGCCGTGCAGATCCGCAAGTGCCAGCAGAGCACATCAGCATCAATAGGAGTCCGTCTCTGTGGCATGCAGGTGAGTTTTCAGGCAAAGGCTGTTATCTGTAGTCGTGACTAGAAATAGTTAGATATTTTGGGAAATATATTTACTCAGAATGGGAGCGTTAATCCTATATCTGTCTGTTAGATGCTGTATCAGTCGAGATTTAGCGTAGCGTAAGGACTGGAAACAGAAAGACACCGCTCTGTCCAGCTGCTTAAAAAAATAATCCACTTTATGCATTGGAAGCTGTTTGTTTATTCTCTTAAAACAAACAAAATATGAAACAATATCTTGGTGTTTTATGGGGATGATCCAGCTTCTGTTCCAGCGTCTGGGACTCTTAGAAGTTATTGCAACAGACCTGCATAATTTTCAACAGTTCCTATTGCAGTGGCTATTAATTATATCTGAACAAGTCTATTTGTTTCTCTTCATATCAAAACCCTTTATATTTTCACTGCAAAGATTAAGTAGAGTTTAAAATTTTAGAATAAGTCACAAAATATCTGAATGCATTGGAAAAATTGACAGCAAATAGACAGTCATTTTACTGTGGTTGTTTAAGACTCTGTTACAGCCTTTACTTTCTATGTTGTCTCGTCACTCCAGGTCTACCAGAGTGACACAGATCAGCTGATATTTATGAACAAGTACCATGGCCGCAAACTGACCCTCGCAGGCTTCAAGGAGGCTCTGTTTCAGTTCTTCTACAGCGGTCTGCGTCTACGACATGAACTGCTTTCCCCGGTGCTCAGCAGGCTCAGAGAAATGCAAGCCGCACTGGAGGCCTGTGAATCCTACCGTTTTTATTCCAGTTCCCTACTCATCATCTATGATGGAGCACCACACAGAAAACACACACGCCGACGCACTGAGGACGGACTCTCTGAAGAAGAAGAAGAAGAAGAGGAGGAGGATGAGGATGAGGACGAGGAGGTGGAGGTGGAGGTGGAAGTCGAGCCAGAAATGGATGATGAGGAGGAGGTGGGTGAAGTTGCAGGTGCACTTGGTTTTCCACACAGTCCCTCCACGTCTAGTGATGGCAGCAGCAGTTGCTCCAGCAGTAGCAGCAGCAGTAGCGGGAGCTCAGGTATCAGCCAGGCTCACCTGTCCTGCTCAGACACCCGCAGCCCCGTGGTGGATGTGAGAATGATAGACTTTGCCCACACCACCTGCAGACATTACCGGGAAGACAGCGTGGTCCATGAGGGCCAGGACAGCGGCTACATCTTTGGTCTCCAGAACCTGATCACCATCGTCTCTGAGCTGGAGAACCACAGCACAGACTAAATACACATACACACATGCAAACAGAGGCACAATAATGCACTGTCTGACCCTTGGAAGAACGGAGGAGGAGCGGACTACATTATGCGGAGGAAGGTTTCTTCTCTCGTCTTTAAAATTGGACCTCGTTGTAGCTGGTCTTTTATTGGACCCCCTTCCTGTTTCTGCCATTGGTGCTTTTCATTGTTGCCGTCGTGCATGTCCATCCTCAGGATGTGAAACAGACCTGCAAGTAACATAAAAGCCATCTGTGTGAATGATGCAGTGATTTACCTGTTGTCATCGTTCAGTTTAACCCACGTAACAGTTAAGAAAAGGGTAGGCAGCAAATAAAAGCAGTTTGAAGTTCGAGACAGTAGAAATGTTTCCTTGTGTCTGATTTCCAAAGAAGGTGTTGTCATTTTGCACACAGAAACATGCACTTCTGCTGAGTGTGTGTTTTAGACTGAGGGCTATCAAAGAGAGCGGGAGCAGTGTGAGAACAGTCTATGGGAAGAGAGGCAGTGAGTGCACACCCTCCATTCTTCTTTGACCCTGTTCATCTACGCTCAGAGATGATATTCATATAGGTGTCAGAGAGAGATGACATAGAGCTATTTATTTATATGACATATGTTTCATAAAATAAACTAAAAGTTCAAAAAAATGTGAATGGAAGGTAGTACATTCCATGTTATTAATGTTACAATAATGATATTAATAAATATTGTTATTTGACATGTTTGGATACCTCTATCTTATATATCTGTGTTGTCCACAGTTTGTTGAAAGAAAAATTAAAAACACTGGTTTGTGGTAACATCAGTGTCCTCTTTAATATGTGGTGCTGTTTTTGGACCTGTTTGCGAAGAAACATTTCCTACTCAAATGGAAGGGAAATGTTACAGCAGTCAAATATTATGTAAATGAGTGGTTGTTGCCTCTGCGTGCGCATGTATGAGGCAGATGACCTCTTTTTGGCATGCCGGTCAGTATAAGGTCAGTACAAGCCCATGATGACTGATTTCATTAATTAATTAGAGCACTGCAGTTCAATACAAGAAGGTGCCAGAGGACCACTCCCACCACCTGCTGCGAAGAATAACACAGACACATGCCCAGGCTACTGCAGATAGTTTTTGTAATGCCGTGTAGCCAAGACATTCTCCCAAACATATTTACAGCCTTACTCCCTCAGTGTAGAAGAGTTTCTGTTGCATGGCGAGGCGAGAGGATGACTGCATCCTGGGCTGCCTCAGCCGGTCCTGGTCATCTGCAGCTGGTCTGCGGCAGAAACGAGGCGGGTCACGAGCTTTGCCTGGTGTGAGGAGCGCCGGTGGTCTGAGTGGAGGAGACAAGCTTGTGTCAACAGTGTGCATGGGCCATTACTGCTCCACTGTACTGTCTCTGGAATGTGCTGCTGGCACAGATATCCATCTGGCACCCGGTATCAAAGCAACGTCTTTAATGTTTAAAGGAACATTTTTGATATTTCAGTTTAATGCTCGTTGTAGTCATTCACAGGTATGCACACTGTTCTCCTGTAAAATGACAAGACACACTTTAAGGCATTTTTTCCAGTTACAGTCTTGGTTGTAGTATCATAAAAATGATGAACACTGTGTGCTCAGCCACTGCCCGCGAATCACCATCTGTCACATGTTGGACTGGTTTTGAATGTGCACAGTTCGTCCCGTGAGGTCTGACACAACCATCCTTCCTTTTACCAGTCGCTGTGCTTAAATGGGCAAATATAAAATGTCTAATAATCATGTTTTTGAAGGTTTTATGTGTGTATAAATGATAACATTAATGCACATTTAAGCCTTTATTTGGCTAAATATTGAGAATAGCTGTAAAATATTTTGTTGATCCGTATTATTGGGATACTTTACTGTAGTGTAATAATCTTACTTACAGCACTGATCCCATTGGTTCACATATGCTTGCTCTTAATACTGTATTACAGCCTGGCTTGGCCTTGGTAAAAGGTGAGGACATGCAATTTTTTTTAGCCATTCACCGAAACGTAAATGATTAACCAAACTGAAGGAACTTAAATCCATAAGAAATAGAATGTGAAACAAACAGAATGTTTTCACATTAGATAATCAGGGTGCACAAGATCCTGGGTCATTAGTCCCATTTTATTACCTTGCTGATTGCAGCAGCTTTTTTACACAAGTTCAAACCCTTGCAGAGTGAGCAGACAGTTTGTTCCTTTAGAGTCTTGGTAAGAGCATGGTTGGGGGAGAGCGCTTTATGAACACTTTACTCTATTGGTGTTAACAAGAGTCCTTCAGACCCCAGTGTTTGCCATGTTAAACAGAGTGCCAGGGAGCTGCTGTCAGTTTTGCGATGTTTCTGAGTTGTGGTCTTGCAGAGGGATGGGGAGACTGATAGACAAGAGGATGGAGAAGATAAGCTCTCCATCTCGACTCTGCTGCGAAGAGTGGGGGGAGGGGGGGTGTTAACCACTGTTACACAATGGCCTCAGGGTCAGTGGGCTGATTTCAGCCATTAAAGTGATCCCATTCTGTCAGTGTGTAAGTGTGTGCATACGTGTATCACGTGTGTTATTCACGGCCACAATTCTTGCATATCTACTTCGGAGACTGTGTGTGTCCATGTGCATCATTGTGGCCCACAGCTTTGTGAAGGTTGCTGCTAGAAGTGGAGCACTTGCATAACGTTGGTTAAAGTCACCATGGCAACAGCAGCCTTTACCGGGAGCGAAATGGTGTCGAAGCTTTTTGGGACACCCAAGAACCCCACTACCACCACCAAAAATTTTTAAAAAATCACTATATGAATACATTTTCTGTCCCCGCAGGCTTCTTTCATTAAATCTGCACTAATGTCTTACGAGCACTGATTGTGCTCTTCCACACGGTTCACTCTCGCTTGAGGACATGTTCCTGCACATTTAAGGCTGGTGCATGCGAAGCAAAGACCCGGTTAAACTGCTTCCAAACTGAAGTTTGGGGGCATTTTTGTTTATTCACCTCTATTAGCTTCTTTGCTTATCTCAGCACCTCAGTCTTTCAGTTATCTAATAACCATAAAGAAAGCCCTTTCAGTTATTACACAACTAACCCTTCCATGGGTACTCTTGACTGTTTTATGTTTATAGGACCTGTCCTTGACTCGTACTCAAACAGAGATGCCCCAGCATGCAAACACGAGGGAAAAAATAACACAACTTTCTATTTTTAAATGTGGGTGTTTGCAGTTTCGACTGTGTTTGTCTCTTTGTTAAAAGTCCATTAAATCTATTTTTAATGTCCTCCACCTGAAAACTGTGAAATCCTGATAGGTTCTACATAATTTAATTCAAACTTTTGAACCTTACAGAAGCTCACCCACATGCATGCACACAACAACTTATGGTCTGAAATATCAAATAGATGAGAATCCGTTTAAGGACTCATCAATTCAGGAGTATAATCAGTTAAAAAAAGAAAGAACACTGGGTGCTTACGGGCTATCTGTCCAGTGATTTACATGTGATCCGCTGCATCATATGTCTCACTGCATCTTCTCACTGACCTCACCTCCCACCATCTGAGAATTGCACCATTGTTTTTCACACAATTTAGAGTATGCTGCTGCCTTGGGCTGAAGCCACAGTACACTGGTGCTATTTATTTCTCTGATAGGACACAGCGCCAGTCTATCATGCCAAAATATATGAGTTTACTGCTGTTATACGGTTAAGAGCATTCAATTTTTTGGTTTATTTCAGCAGCCTGACCTACATCACTTGATAAAGTCTAGCCTTATATCCTGTTTGTAAGGTTTGTTTTGCAAGCTTGTAGCCTCATCAGACCAAAAGATACCACACAGGGCTTCAGATTTTATGACTGCAATTGAGTTTAACATATGCAGTTCATTTATATTCAGTGGAGTAGCATCCGAATCCAAAAATGTGCAGCAGAATGAGGACATAGAGACAAAAACCTTTAGCGATGAGTAGGCAAACCGGGAAATGTGGTCACAATCATGCTTACATACAGACAGAAAGCTGGAGCTGCATCAATCAGTTACAGGGCCAGGCCTGTTTGTTAAATTGAGCTTACTCGACTGTGACTGGTTACACAAACGGGTCAATAATGTAATGAGAGGGAGGCGAAAGCAAGAGAGAAAAACTGAATGCAGTTGTTGCCTTTCTACTATTTCTCACCCATTAGGATTAAACTGAAAAAATAAACATTATGTAATATGATGATGGTTGTGAGGATTAATCTCCTGACCTGCTTAAAAATCTACGCACAATTTGATTAGAGTTCAGAGAGCAGTAAGGTAGGTGTGTGTGTGTGTGTGTGTGTGTGTGTGTGTGTGTGTGTGTGTGTGTGTGTGTGTGTGTGTGTGTGTGTGTATGGATAGAGCACCGACTCATGCAGACGCTGAATTTGGTTTTCAGGTCAGTCCAGGATAAATTATACAGCTGTGCTTCACTCGGAGATACATCAGGACTTTTTATTGTTGCATATAAATGCACAGCAAAAGCTGTGTGTTTTTAGATGTACAGAGGCTATAAAATGTATTCACCCATTGTAAATGATAGTTTTATTGCATTACAATATTGGCTCTTTAATGTCAAAATATGTGATGACATGATTTTGCTAAAAGATACTTCCTGAGCTCTAGACTCCCTGTCATAGGAGGTAAAGTTCTTTCATTTTTCATGTGAGGCAAGAGGTGAAAATGTGAAATGAGGCTCAATATTTGATACTTATTTTTATTCAGTCAGCATGTATTTCACAGACCATGTAAAACAGTTCATATACAAGTAAAATCCACAACCTTTGTAACAAATAATGACTGAACAGGCTCAGGCTGAAGCAGTGCTTATATGCAGCCCTGACCTATCATGAAAGCTGTTCTATCTTCCAAATAGAAGGAAACGAAAATAACATTTTCTCACATATAACTCTCAAAGATATATTTGTGGAGCATTCTTTTGAATGCTCCACAAATATACATTTGCACCTTTCAAAGAGGGCTCTTCCTCCCTGTCATTACTTTTCAGACTAAGAAGAGCTATGTCGCTCTTTTCTATGCAGTCAGTGGTCTGGATCAGACTAACATTTTGCTTCATCCACACATGGTGTTAGCCTAGCTAAAAATATTTGTGGCCTATATCTTTGATTATGTTCCAAAATGTCATTATTTAAAATTTCTGATCAATAATAAAACAAACAAACAAACAGCTGTCTTTTAAAGTGCTTTCAGAAACAACATGAAATAACCAGAGCAAATACTGAGAATTGATGACATAATGCGAGTGAGTATTTATCACAGGGAGATGAAACCATGCCACAACCTCATTCCAGTCTGTTTCATTCAGTTCATCAAATCCCCACCCTCTCACGTCATCCAGCTCTTACACATACAGCAGCATTAAAACCCTATTAACACTAGGAGAGCCCAAGTCTAGCAGGTTTTAACCACTTAAAGGGACTGTTCAGTCACAGAAAGATCCAGAGAAATGGTCCACAAACACAACAGAGGAGAGGCAAAATCGAGCCAAGATGTAATTAGAGTGTTACATAACGGTGGCAGTGGCGCTGTCTGCCGGGCACCGAGCTGGTCTGAGGCTCTTGCTGTGTCCATGCCTGTCAACCTGTCATACTCATTTACACTGACCTCTTAATAACTGTAATGAACCGTCACAAAAACAGATTAACAATAAACAAACTATTTATTTAAGCTAACCCATGAAGGTCAAATCAAGTAAGACTTTCTGACCTCTTAAATCAGTCTTTGGGTGTCGCTGGAGTTGTACTGCGCCGCTAGGCCTCCACAGGATTAGTCAGGGATTACAGCAGTTTAGTCTTTAGTTGGAAATTAGATAAATACTGTGAGTACATAAAACCATTGTTGCAATCATAAGCGACTGCCAGAGCGAGTTCCCAGCCTGCTGTCATTTTAGCGATAGACAGACACCAGACATGGGGTTATGAAATGAGAACTCAAGTACTGCAGCCAAGGCATCTCTTTCTAACCATGCTGGGATGTGCCCTATCCTCACTGGTGGGTTTATATAAGACCGTCACATATAATAGCATAATAGTGCTTGTGTGTATGTGTGTTTCTTCATGTGCGTATGGCATGTGTATACCCGCCCGCTGAATGGCTCAGGACTGATGTAACCCTGAGAGGGGTGATGGACATGATTACTGGGGAGTTCTAACTCACAAACATCTATAAAGCCAGAGTTAAATGAGACTGAGGAACAAGAAGCATACAAATGTGCTGGCTAGACTTTCACAGACTTTTGTATTAGTTTAAATTTACGCCCAGCTGCTGTCAATTCAACAAACTCCCTGATTTGCTGAAGACTGCTGCCCACTGACTGAGTAAAGTTCACACATGCCCCCACGCCCTCAGGCGCACTTCACTGTTTACATTCACACATCTCTAAAAATAAGGATGAAAACCTGTGACTCATCTGGAACAGACGCACGCTAGCCGACTGGACTCCCACTGCTCAGGCACGCCGCATGTCTGTGTCACCCTAGACAACATCACTATGTGGAGGCATATGTATCTGCTTATGTGTAGGTGAAGACCAGCGCGTAATTTATTCTGAAGCTGAGGTCAGAAATCACTGGGTTGGATACGATGATATGTGACGTACTTTACAACTGCAGCAGCATGTGAGGGGAAATTAATGGGCTTGTTTTTAACTTCCTAAGTCTCTTTTTTTCTGTGATTGAAGAGGTTGCGCTGCCGCTTTTCATTAAGAAACAATTCGCTGACACACAAATTGATGATTTTAATTACAGCACTGTTTACTGGCTGTGGGAAGGGAGTATCATCATGTGACAGTCATTAGGCTGTGCTCATCTGAGCCTTACTTGGCAGTAAACATGTTCCTCCAATGAAATGTGGTTTCTTCACCACCACAGATGCCCTGATATATCAACTGAATGTCAATATTGGCTGATATGGGCTTTGTTGAGTGATATCATTCTACTGGCAAATAATAAGATTACATTAACCACGGTGGTGGATGATGTTTATTTGTTGTGTCCCATCAATTCTGCCCTGATGAAAAGTTCAAAGACAGCCTGAAGAAGAGCTGAAAGACTTTAAAACAGTATGGTTATATGGTTAGTTTACATAATGAAGATTTTAAACTTTGGCAAATTGCTATTTTAAACATTAGTATGATATACAGTGCTGTGCAAAAGACTCGAGCCACCCCCTATTTCCTTATATTTTGCTTAAAAACAGATTTGTAAATTTTTAAAGTGCCCTTGAGCAATAATTCTCCAGGCTTTTAAAGTTTTTCTTTGGACATTGGCTGCTTTTTCACTCATTTTTAGTCCAGTCCTTGTAGCTGACCATTTTCAGAGGAATGACTGTGCAAAATGAGGCTTGTGCAGATGTGTTTTAGGTCAATATGTTATTTATGAAAAATAAAAAAATTAAAATATTATTCTTCATCAAAGAATCATCTCGTCCAAATTTTCTTTGGTGACTTACACTCACATGCCTGAATATTTACTTTGTAATTCCTTCTGTTATGGCATTTAAAAAGTCAGTGAAATGAGTCAGTGAAAAATCATAGGTCTTATTTGTAACAGTTAAAGCATATTTCAGTGAGGCACTGTTTACCCTAATGGGAGCGTTTTGCTTTTAGCAAAACAGGAAATCTCATCACATTTAATTTAATGAACTCCTGGGCACAGACCAGAGGATAGTTTTGACTTTGAGCACCTGAACCTGAGGTATGATGCAAATTTAAAATGTAAAACAACGTGGTGAGCCTCTTTGCCATGGCTTGGGGTTTCATGTGTTATATAATTGAAGGCTGCAGGTAGACTCAGTATCCACCACAGGAACACACTTTTACTTACTACCGTTTCTTGTTAATTTGTTTGGATTTTTCTTATCCCCTCTTAGGCAGCTACCTTTCTTAGATCATTAGAGAATTGCAAGTTTAATTTCTGATTCATTTGTTTCCCATTAAAATGTATATATATATATATATGATTCACTTTGAAATAAACACACATAAACTTGTAATAATTGGTGTATAGCAGATCAAAGTGTCCACATGACTGACAGGAAAAAATTGTAACTTGGAGTTGAACAGAGAATTCAAAGTACTGTGAAAAGCAGAGACTGGAGTCGGGCTGTGTGGAATTTGCTTGTCCTCACCTCCGTGTTAGCTCACAGCTCTGTGGTCATTATGTAACCACATGAACAAATATCTCTTTATCTGAGGGCAGATGAGCAGGCTCCCAACCACTCTCCCCAGCATGTGTCGTGTGTGTGTGTGTGTGTGTGTGTGTGTGTGTGTGTGTGTGTGTGTGTGTGTGTGTGTGTGTGTGTGTGTGTGTGTGTGTGTGTGTGTGTGTGGATCTGCTGTCATAAATCAAGTGATTGATGACAGCAGATCCACAGAATTTGACTGATCAGCCTGAGGGACTGGCTGAAAGCTCCAGTCAGTGTTGTGCTGTTGTTTGCATTTATGGGTCAGTGCTCATCACCATTCAACACTGATGAAGAGTTCACTGACAATAACAAAGTGATGACGTTTGCACAGAAATTCAGCTCTGAATCAATGGATTTAAACGTGAAGGACATTTAAATACTCCTCACCAGCAAAACCAACAAAAATCATAACACACGCACACACATGCCGAGCAAGGCTAAACATCACAGCTAAAGCAACACTGGGCTCTAGTGGTGAGAACTGATGCTTTAAAAAAAATTAAGATTGTTTTATGTATAATAATTATGTTAGAACTACATGCTTTATGCACTTTCAAAAGGGAATAAACATTATATGTATACTCCTACACCTCATACTTTAACACTCTGAAATGGAAAGTATCTCTTTAAAATAGTATTTGCTCTTCAGCAGCCACTCTTATTCTGATAATGGAACATTTATGTAATATGTGACCTGCAGTCCAGGTAAAACATTGTCTGTTAATTACCAAGAAGTGAGACAACAAATTTAGTCAAAGAAACAGCATGCTACCCCTCTGTGGCTTTGCGATGACTGCTTTGTTCAACAATCTGTAATACAATCAGATCTCTAAGATATTGCCTCTCTGCCGGTTGGTTTGTTCCAGCGTTCACAGCACTTCATAGCCACCTTGATGCTATTTCAGCTTGTTTTATGATGTTGATCACAAGCTGTCTTCTGCTGTGAACTCTGAAGCCAAGACTGGACAGGGCTGCCCAGGGAATCCCCGGCAGCCTACCTCCACAAGTAAGCTCCATGTTCACAATCCCGTCTGTTGACATTCATGTATGAGGGGTTGGTACTTCCCAAGCTCATTCATGTGCCTCCTCCATCCTCTCCTTCCATGGCGCAGTCTGCTCAAGTAGCACCACTTAGATGTTCTGAACCACAGGACTATGACTGGTCTGAGAGTCAAGATGGTAATCTCCTCTATAAACTTAAGTTGTCTCTTGAGCTCGACTCTGGTGTCCTTGCCTCTGCTTCTGCCATGGCTCTGGTTGGTGCCCACTTCCATCCTGCCCAGATGGTGATATCTGCTTGGCGACCCTTTTGGTTCATGTGCTACTCTCATACAGCATCATCTTCTGCCGGGCTTTGGCTACTTTAAACTCTTCAACCACCGATGTTATGTGCAGTTGAAACTTCCTCCCAGAGCTGTACAGGCAGATTGATGTAAAGCTTTTGGGGACTGACAGCCAGCTCAGACGAAAGGTATTAATCCTCCTTTCCAAGGCTTCAACAGTTGTTAATGGTGTCTCATACATGTGCTGTGGCCAAATAAGCCTTGGGTGCACCCCCTGCTGGTAGCCCCAGAGTTTGAATCTTCCAGGCAGCATGCTCCTGTCCAGGGCACGTAGCCAAGCTTCTGTCTGCCCAAGCATCTCCTTCACACTCTTGGTCATTCAACTCTGCTCTGTACCATTTCCCCAAACTCTTAATGGGTCTCTCACTGACAGTGGGGATGAGTTCTTCCCCAAATCTGAAGTGGAACTAATCCTGGACCTGTCCTTTTCTTAACACAAGGCTCCTGGACTTCAGTGGCTTGAATTCCATCCTGCACCAGTAATGACCTTCCATAAATGTTCCAGAATCCACTGATCCTCTGGGATTGATCTTGCAGTTATTGTTAGGTCATCAATAAATGCCTTAACTGGAGCCTGCTGAACACCGTTAGCCAGAACAGTTGGCTTTTCCACTGTCTTGACCAAAAGATTGTTAAATATTTTCTTCATGTATGCAGTGATAGTTTAATTATTGAGATCTTTAATTAATTCAAACTCTCAAGCAAATAAAAGTATCAAAAAAGCAAGCACCCATACACAGAGCACACAAAGACAGCTGAAAAATGCTTCTGATAAGTGTTTATTAGTCTTTTTATTTTGTAACACAAGTTTCCAAATTTTTAAATAATACAAATTTAATGTCTGTAAAACTTTGATCGTAAGTAATTTTAGCAGAATTCAAATCTGTGAGAGAACTCAATGTTTAAAACACCGATTAGTGTAAAAGCTGATTGTTTAATAATGCAAGCAAAAAGGGGACAGACTTACGCTTAATTAATTTTTAATGATACACTTAACGCTCACTTGTCTTCAGCCATCCCTCACCCTATTCTGCATTCTGCATCATAGACTGTGTATTAAGTGTGTTGGTCCATTGGGAGTATTCTGCAGCTTTCTGGTGATGTCTATTCATGACTCTAGGACAGTATGTTAGTCTCTTGTACCACCATGCCTCTTGCCAGAAACCAAAACAGACTTTTCCATATTAGACTGAGTGAAAAAAGGAACCCCCTGATTTTGGTTAATAGGCGTCTTAAAGGAAAAGAAAATCCTCTCCTCACCAGGTCTTAAAATTATTTCAGTACAATCTCAGATGAGCAACACATCACAGCGTCAAAATGCCAAAATGTTTGCTTTTACAGAGGTGCTCACACTTGTTGATCAATTAATTATTCAAATCATAGTCAAATTAATAAATTAATTCTGCATTGTGGCTTAGTTCTTGTTAAACAAATGATAACAATGTATGTAATATTTTATATTTCATCTGAAGTTTAAGACCTATTAAGGACCAGATTATCATGTCCTGATAAAACAGGTTTTCAGCTAATCACCCTGTATCGGTGTGGCGAGAATACAACTACAGGAAACCATCCCCCACACTGTGGAAAACCATCAACTGGCCGACAGCTTGAATATGTTTTTACTGCAGGTTTGACAATCCCATTTTTTTCACCCCTCACCCTTTCCAGCCACAGCACGGTCTATCGGTCTGACAGACAAGAAGCTGCACATGAGGCTGGGGAGAATCACCTCCAGATCCCGGAAAGTCAGCACTGGTGCCAGGGATGTGGCCTCTCTCCTCTGCTCTTCTCACTGTACACAAATGACTGCACCTTAAAAGACCCCTCTGTGAAAACTATAAAGTCATGATAGTCATCAAACTCACGTAGGACTGTGATGTGTCTTCATTCAGATGTGGGGTTGAACAGCTGGACCTGTGGTGCAGTCAGAACAACCTAGAGCTGAATACACTCAAAACTGTGGAGATGACAGTGGACTTAAAGAGGAGCTCCTCTCCATTGTCATCCCTCACCTTACTGAACAGTACTGTATCTGCTGTGGAAACCTTCAGGATCCACAATCTCCCAGGATGTGAAGTGGGCATCCAGCATAGATAGACTCATCAAAAAGGCCCTGCAGAGGATGTACTTTGTGCACCAGCTCAGAAAGTTCAGCCTGCCTCAGGAGATGTTGATCCAGTTCTACACTGCAAAAATCCATTCTGTTCTCTGCACACCCATCACTGTATGGTTTGGACCAGCCAGAAAACAGGACAAGAACAGGCTACAACGGACAGTGAGGTCTGCAGAAAAAAATCAATGGTGCCGACTTGCGCTCGATTCAGCATTTGTACAAAACCAGAATCAGGAAATGGGTAGGCAACATATCGGACCCTGGACACAACCTGTTCCAACTCCTCCCCTCTGGTGGGCGCTACAGAGCAGTGTACGCCAAAACAAGTAGACATCTGTACAGTTTCTTTCCACAGGCAGTCGCTCCGATGAACATTTAAATCTCTCACATCCTGTATTTTCACTACTGAAATATCCACCAACCCTGCTACTGAACCAAAGTGTGCTGTATATACTGCTTTGTTGTATATATCTATATATCACTGTACAAATCTATATACTATACATAATACTCTCATGTATATGCTGTAAATATAGTAATCTGTTATCCATTCTTATTCCATAATCTGTTCCAACATCTTTGCATTCGGTACCATTGCACATATAAATATGTTATATGTGTTGTTATTGTCTGTGTCATGTTTCTGTTGTCCGTTTGTCTATTCTGTTAAGTAAATTAAGAGCTAAGAAAAAAACTGGAGTCCAATTATATTGTATATGTACACATACTATGACTGGAACAGGATAGGAAAAGTGGGGCCATACCAGATCTAATATAGATATTTTTTGTTATGATTATTATCTTAGGGTCTCTGTGCTTAAAGAAATTTGGGGTCATGAAGGAGCTGACGAGACAGAAAAAAGAACTGTCAACCAGAAAGAATTATTTCTGTGATTACAAGGAAGGGATACCACTGGGAAATAAATATGTTTTTAATACAGTCAACACTGAAACATGTCAGATTCTACCAATTGCTGACTGTTTCAGCATGTGAGGACATCCATGGCAGCAGAGGGCAGCAAAGCGCTTCTAACGTGCAGTCTTCTCAACAGAAGAGGAAAACGACGCTGACCGGAGGTTTTGGGCGCCCTCTGTAGGATGGGAAGACTGTGTGTTATAATGGTTAGATTATAAATGTTTAAACATAAAATCACGCTTTTCCCGAAATAATGTCGGTTTATTAGCTCTGAGTAATCGCGCTCGCAGACCGGGCGGTGAGTGTCGTTCAGCGCGCTCTGCGCTGGCTCTGTGAGGCTCGGAGCAGTGACGTGGGCAGCGGCTTGTCTGGTGACGTGTCTCTACGGCTCCCTCTTTCCTCCCGGAGCGGCTGATGGAGCCACACTGACACCGCACAGCACTCAGGCGGACACCACAAACACAGCAGGAGTCGGACTTAGGACACCATGGGGAGTACGTACTATCTTTTTCTTGTTTTATGCGTGTAGGGGATGTTCTAAAAATACCTGCTGTCCTTTTTTTTTTTAGAAAACTAAATCTCGATCATTAAAGGGCGCTCGTCTCTCGTCTGGGAAGCTAATTGGCTAACCTTGGCCAGGTTATGTGGCACTTTGAGCTAGCTCATAACGGGAGCAGGGTTACAGCCTAGTTATTTTTCGCTAGGATAAGGTAACATTGTGGTGATTTATGTCACCCTCAGATGCAATTCCTAGCCTCTCGTGTGTCTCCGTGATGTGTGCGTCAAAGCTTCGTTTTGTAAAATGATTGCTAACATGTTTTGTGAATGAACGCTAGCTAGCATCACGCTAAATGAATAACCGTGTACGGCGCAGGCGTCTCTGCTTGCTCTACACTTTTATGGTGGCATTTAGTTATATTTCTGAGTGAAATTTGTCAAGTTGTGTGGCTTAAAAAAATAACTGAGGCGTGTATGTGAAATGGCTGTCAGTCAGTTTCATTGATTGGCGGAGCGGATCGGCAGGGAGCCGTATACGAGCTAAAAGTGAGCACACACCTAATACAAGTTCCTCCCAGCTGTGCTCACGTTTCTGCATCTATGTTGCTCCGTCTTAGGGTGTTCACGACTGGCTTGTTTAGTTTTTCTGGCAGCTGTTTAGCTGGTAGCTAGTGATGACGTAGCATCAAAGTTGACCTGAGTAAAGAGGAACAAAAGTTCAGATGGCGTTGATAACACCCAGGAAAGCTGCTGGATATGTGGTTTAGTGGAAATATATATTTCCGTCTTTTAACTTTTAAACACTGTCTTTGCAGTTAAATTTTTGGAGGTCATCAAACCGTTCTGTGCGGTCTTGCCAGAGATCCAGAAACCAGAAAGAAAGGTAAGCTTTGAGCTTTTGTCTTCTTTTTTTTTTTTAACACATTATGCTCTGAGTGGACAGGATTGACAGCTCATTGTCTCTTATTTTTTTAAACCTTGCAGATTCAGTTTAGAGAAAAAGTACTATGGACTGCCATCACGCTATTCATCTTTCTGGTGTGCTGCCAGGTTGGTATCTGTAGATGACAGCCTGCCCTGCTGGTTGTGTTTTTGGTTGTAGTGTGTTGTTTCACAGTATTTTATCTATTTTTCTTATCCAGATCCCACTCTTTGGCATCATGTCATCAGATTCAGCAGATCCCTTCTACTGGATGAGAGTAATCCTGGCCTCCAACAGAGGTGCTTGAACTTTTCTTTATGTCACTTGTAGCTTCACTTCGGAGAAATAATCTGATCCCATTGTCTAATCACACAGGGCCTGATCTTTTATCACATGTCATGAGTCAAAGGTCAACGGTTATAGGCCCTCTTACATTGTTTTTGTTATTGGTGATGCTGACTGTGTGATTAGCAGTACCCTCTTTGTTGTTCAGGTACTCTGATGGAGCTGGGTATCTCACCCATCGTCACTTCAGGCCTAATCATGCAGCTGCTGGCTGGTGCCAAGATCATTGAGGTGGGAGACACTCCTAAGGACAGAGCCCTCTTCAATGGAGCTCAAAAATGTAGGTGTTATTATTACTCATCAGACAGTTTATATTTTCAGAAGCTGTCTTTTTGAAGCCTTAAAGATGTCTTTGATACTTTGAAGCTTGCGCTATCATAACAGCTCATATTTCAGTTGCTGTTGTGCCTGTTTCATATTTTTTATGTACTTTTGCAGTGTTTGGAATGATCATCACCATTGGACAGGCTATTGTGTATGTCATGACTGGCATGTATGGAGACCCTTCAGAGATGGGTGCTGGGATATGCTTGCTCATCATCATCCAGGTTAATAGAAATCACCACTGCTAAGTCCATATTAAAAAAAAAATCAAGCTCTTAATCTACCAATTGATTTAAACTTTAGACCTGCTTACCTACAAAATGATCCTTTATCAAAAAAGAATGTTGAACTGTTTATGAGCACTATTTCTTTTGTTATTACATAAAGTTTACAGAGATTCTGAGATCATCTAAAGGATCATAGTACAAACCTTCTGCCTTTGTCTCCAGCTCTTTGTTGCAGGTCTGATAGTCTTGCTACTGGACGAGCTCCTCCAGAAGGGCTATGGTCTGGGATCTGGTATTTCTCTTTTCATTGCAACCAATATCTGTGAGACCATCGTCTGGAAGGCCTTCAGCCCTACAACTGTCAACACTGGCAGAGGTATTGGCACTGGGAACCAAAGCTGAGTGATTAAAAAGGGAGGTGCTTCTGTATAGCTATATTATACTGACTTAATCTTTGGATTTTTCCAGGTACTGAGTTTGAGGGAGCCATCATCGCACTCTTCCATCTGCTGGCCACCCGTACAGACAAAGTGCGTGCCCTCAGAGAAGCCTTCTACAGGCAGAACCTGCCCAACCTCATGAACCTCATCGCCACTGTTTTTGTGTTTGCAGTGGTCATATACTTCCAGGTGACTTACTGTTGCATCTAACCTGATTTTTTATTTTTATTTTATTAAACTCAGAGGAATATGGATTGTGGAGCTTTTATTAAAATACTTGTTTCTTCTTCAGGGCTTCAGAGTTGACCTGCCCATCAAGTCAGCACGCTATCGTGGACAGTACAACACCTACCCTATTAAATTGTTCTACACCTCCAACATCCCCATCATCCTCCAGTCTGCCCTGGTCTCCAATCTGTATGTGATTTCTCAGATGCTCTCAACACGTTTCAGTGGCAACTTCCTGGTCAACATGCTGGGAACCTGGTCTGTAAGTATATAATATGTTCAGTCCCAGTCATGGCAACATGGGTATGAAGCAGGAGACTAAGCAAATGAGTATAAATGTGATTTTATTAAGCAGATTCATGACTCATCTCCAGTCTATTCAAAGCAAATACAATCTTTGTGTTTAGGACATCTCAAGTGGAGGACCTGCTCGGGCCTACCCAGTGGGCGGTCTCTGCTACTACCTTTCTCCACCAGAGTCATTTGGCTCGGTTCTTGATGATCCCGTTCACGCCGTCATCTACATCGTGTTCATGCTCGGCTCCTGTGCCTTCTTCTCCAAGACCTGGATTGAGGTCTCAGGATCTTCTGCCAAAGATGTAAGTGTGTCTTCGTGCACACACATTATGTCAGAGTCCCGTATTAAAAATGTCCACTGATGTTTCATTTTATGCATCTCAGGTGGCGAAGCAGCTCAAGGAGCAGCAGATGGTAATGAGAGGACACAGAGAGACCTCCATGGTCCATGAACTTAACAGGTACAAAGATAGAAACCTTGGAAATGCACTCACAGGCTTAATGTTTGCAGCACGTAGAAGTATTTATTTCTAATTTTTATCTGCAGGTACATCCCCACAGCTGCTGCCTTTGGTGGGCTCTGTATAGGAGGGCTTTCAGTCATGGCGGACTTCCTGGGTGCCATCGGCTCGGGTACAGGAATCCTGCTGGCTGTGACCATCATCTACCAGTACTTTGAGATCTTCGTGAAGGAGCAGAGTGAAGTTGGCAGCATGTCAGCACTGCTCTTCTAGAAAACACTAATTTTTTTTTTTTGCAGCACACGTCAGACACAAAAAAATCCATCCCCATCCGTATATTTTTTATGTTGCATTATTTTTGCAATTTGTACAATCAGTGTATTTAGCAGCTGGGAGAGGTAATTTTATGCCATCATCTTTGCTCTCCACCTTACTGCGTGTCAATGCTGAGAAAACTCTTTTGGTTACGCCCAGGGTTGAGCATAGTATTGTGAGTCTTTTGTTCCTTTTTTTTTTTCCTTCTCTTCAGTAGCCGTTACCATCTCTCTGCAGGCTGCCTGAATCCCCACTGACTGTCTTATCAGCTGAAGAATGCCTAAAAAAAGTGCGAGGTGCTGTCTTTGACTGACCTCAGGCATTGTTCATTGCAGCATGTTCAAGGAACACTTAAGACAGCATGTTGATGCTTATTTCAAGCTGAAAACACTGTGCCGGGGACGTTTCAGGGGGAACCGAAAGAAAGCCATCATGTTCGTTGTCTATCGATCGTTGTTGAGGTTTCTGTAACAGGATGTGGAAAGTACAGATAAAATATGCTTGTACTGATAAGGTTTCTGTAATCTCAGACAAATGGTTTATCTTTACTTTGATTTTAAATCTCATGGACTGTGTTTGTATTCACTCTGGTCTGATTTAAGGCACAGTGTTTGTCCTCTTGTCTCTGGCTCCTCAAAGGAAAGTGTTTGTCTGTGTCGCCATGCTCTTTTTTATTCCCAGACTGAATCGCTGCACAAAACTGCCGAGATGGTTGGGATGAGGGTGGGTTTGATAGGGATGGAAAAAGGGGTCTCATTTTTGTTTTTACTTTATGTAACAGACATAATTGTGTTATTAAAAAAATTAAGATTTTTTTCCAACAGAATTGAATTGCTTTGATTTCTGTTACGTTTTTTGTTTTGTTTTATTTTTTACAGTAGCAAATGTTCTTACCACATATTAGTGACACAACAACTAAAAGTGGTGTAATGACTTAACGGTAGTTGAGCTTTGTTGGATGCTGTGACTTGTGGCTTCCTCTAGAGGTCACTCTGAGGTTTGAGATAAACTTGCTCCACATACATTGATTTAATCCTCTCTCAGCTGATATGGAAAGAGAACAGTTGCTTGTCACAGAGCTAACCCTGAGAAACAACCAACCACACACTCCTGTATACACATCAACAGCCACCAGTTACCCTAATGAGCATGTGTTTGGGCTGTGGGAGGAGCTGCTATACCTGGGTAGAACCCCCACAGGTGCAGGGAGAACCCAGCTGAGCACTAAGTGTGACTGGTTACTCTTAAAAGTTTCCCCTTATAGCTTCTTCATTTAATGGATAATCCCACATTTAATATAGTTAAAAGGATGCTTGTAAGTGAATCGGCTCTAATACTGTTTAACAGATGTTCAGGGACATCAGCCTCTGTCAGTTTTACACACATTGGTCATGTGAAATATGGCAATACACCACTGTCAGTCCAACAATTGTTTGATGTTGAAAACGGTAACCTTGTCCCAGAGACTCGATCCAGCTTGATGCAACATATTGACCAGGCGATCCTTAAAACATTTTTGTTTCCTAAACTTGTGTTCTATGTTTCTGTGTGGTCCATAGACACATGTACACAACCAGCTCTTTACATAAACTCTTGAGCCCTTATTGCTTTTAGGTCGTAGGTTTTCATGCACACTGATGGGGCAGAAATGGATCATATCCCTGAAAACAGTCTGATGCGTTTATTATGCTAAACTCAGAAATTGTGATCAATTTAACACCAGAACTTCCTATAATAGAACCAGCAAATTCAGATGTTCCATTTATTTATAATATATGATCATGTTTTCTAAATGGACTCAAAGCACTTTATACAGCACGCCTCATTCACACCTGCACTTTCACGTTCACACTCCGATGAACACATCCAAAAGCAATCCGGGGTTCAGTATCTTGCCTAAGGCTACTTGATGCAGACTGGAGCAGCCGGGAATCGAACCACCGACCTTCCGATCAGTAGCTGACCTGCTGGTGTGACGTCATTATTGCGCGCCAGCTTGTGGACAGGTCGGGGTTGGGGGGCGGTTGGATGCCGGGCAGCCTGTCACGCTGGTCACCTTTGCTCCCGGAGGACGAGGCCCGACGAACCGAAGCATCAGCGGACATGTCGTACTGCAGACAGGAAGGTAATTTTGATCTTCTTTCATTCATTTTCTGTCCACGGCTGAGCAATGTCACCGAGCGAGCCACCACCACCTCCATGCTAGGCTAACGTCTACACCCAACGAGAACTTGCCGTTTGGTGTGGTACGTTAGGAAGCCGGTCAGCCTCCTGCTGTAGTAAGGAGGCTGACCTCCTTACTACAGCAGGAGGACCTTTTTTTTTTTAACTGTATGTACTGTGATTCCTGCATTGAGGGATATGTGAGCCAGATCAGCGGTGCTGTTCAACAGCTAGCAGTGGTGCTGTCATGGGTTTAACCCTCTACAGCACAGCCCCATGCCCGGTACACGTGAGCGTAAATGACGCCAGCCAGTCAGCGTCTTAAAAAGTATCAGTCTAATAAGATGTGAGAGTCACTATCAAGCCTGATTTGAAGGCAGGGCATCCTTTTCTGACACATGGTCACAGGAGCATATGGTGTGTGAAGAAGGTAAGAATAATTACCCTAGTAATCATATTTAAAATGTCATAAATTATAAATAAAAAGTACAAGTGTGTCTATGAAGCTGTAGAGAGGGTTTTTGGCAGGTTTTATAAAGGTGTTTTGGGTTTTTTTTTTGCTATTTGTGTGAGAACTGGAAAGCCTGATGGTTGTGGGTACAAATGATCTGTATCTCTGTTTTACAGCAGAGAGGGAGAGAGAGGAGTCTTCCAGTGCTGATGTTTTTTTTTTAGTTCCATAGAGATGTTAAGGATGGCTTCTAACAACTTTAGTGTGCATTTTTCCACCACCTCTCCCAGTGTGTCCATTCTGGCTCCAATTACAGAGTCAGCTTTCCTCACTAGTTTGTCCTTACAGACTGATAGAACATCTTCAGCATTTTACTGCAGATGACAAGACATCTTGGTTTTCTTAACAAAAAGAGGCGCTCTGCCCCCTTTTTTATATATATAGTTCATCTGTATTCAGGGACCAGTCTAGTTTGTTATCTAGGTGTAAACCTAGATATTTTTTGTTACCACCGCTATGTCCACCCGGCAAACTTTCACAGGCTGTAGAGGGGGCCTTAATCTTTGGAAATCTATTATCATTTCCTTCATCTAAAAGGTGTTAAATATGAGGTGGTTTTCGTGAGTCCAGTGGCTGAAGGCTTTAACAAGATCCCTATATTCAGATTCCTTTCCATTCCTGATACAAGCCACAATGGCAGTGTCATCTGAGTATTTCTGGATGTGGCAGGACTTGGATACAATGTGAAAAAGAATCACAACATGTGACAAGGGAAGATGGGCAGGAACACCAAAAGTGATGGGTATAAATTGTACAAGTGTCACAGAAAACTATCTACTTGTTACAGCAATGAAAGATTATAAATTAGCACCATAGACACAGTAACTGATTTGCTCATGTTTTGGGGTTTTATCTTGTTTTCATTTAAGGTAAAGATCGCATCATCTTTGTGACAAAGGAGGACCATGAGACACCCAGCAATGCCGAGCTGGTTGCAGATGACCCCAACGATCCTTACGAGGAGCAGGGTTAGTCATTCAGACTGTATAGATGTGGTTTCTAAAACAATTATTTGCATTATTTAGTAATGAATGTTTTTTTAAAAAATTTTTTTACTCTCCATAGTTTAGTGGTTTACACATTTGCCTAACAAATGAAAAGATCCCAGGAAGGGCATCCGGTGCTGTGCAAAAGTCTTAAGCCACTCCTCATTTCTTTGTATTTTGCTTCCAAGAAGCCAGACTTTTTTTCTTTCTTTTGTTGTTTAGCCATTTAACACTGAACTGGCAATCATTCAAGGATAAAAAAGGCATCTAAATCGCGGGATGAACCAGTGTTGTGTCTACACATAACAGACAACTTGGCAAAGAACCAATTTTAAATTGTGTCTTTAGGCACTTTGCTACTAGCAGCCTATCTCAAAAACATATAATTTATTCCCATTTCTTTATGAAAAATCCCAAAATATAACAGAGTTTGACAGACATAAAAATTTTATTTTTGCACCAAAAAGGTGATTCCCAAAGAGCTATTAGCCAAAAAAATATATATATTAGCTATTAGCCAAATATATCTATATATATATATATCTATATATATATATATATATATCAAAAAGCTGAACAACTGGATGACAAAAGAAGTGTCAGGCCTAAAACACAAAACAAAAAACATTTACAGTAAATGAACAGTATCTAAAACTCATGTCCTTAAGGAAGAGGAAAAAATCCAGCAAATACCTGACACAGGACCTGTGTGATGTATCTGGCCCAGATGGTTCAGTTCACTGAAGCCTCATCAGAATCTGTCTTAGGGTGGCTGTCAAGGAGCCATTCTTAAGGAAGGGAAACGGCCGAAAAGGCTGAAGTATATTACACAAGAGCTGGACTCAGAGTTTGAAATTTGAAATGGTTTGGGGCTGCATTTAGTCAGCGGTGTTGGAGATCTTGTCAAAATTGATGGAATTATGAACACACAGAAAAAGTACCACGAGAAAGCATCTGATTGGCACCAGTTTCATTTTTCAGCATGACAGTGATCCCTAATGCACAGAAGAAAGAGAAGAGAAGGCAGCCAACATCCAAAGAAGAGCTTTGATGACCTCCACGAAGCCTGGAGAACTATTCCTGAAGACTACTTAAAGAAATTATAAGAAAGCCGCCTCAGAGAGTTCAGGCTGTGTAGAAGAACCAAACCCTGACTTTCACACTCATTAGAACTGTAATAACTCTACTTTTACCTTATACGCTTTATTCTATATATGTTTGCACGTTTCAATAAATGGCTGCATCTGTTTCCCATTTTCCTTTCAAAATACAAAGAAATGAAGTTTGACTCAAGACTTTTGTACAGTACTGATGGATGTGGTTGAAAAGAATTAAAGAAACAGAACTGAAACTGTGTAGACAAAGATTTTAATTAGTTCCTAAAACTAAACTAAAACTCTGTTATATAAATGAATCATTTATGTCATTGTGCTATGTTGTATACTTGGTTTAGTTGCCTAGAAACCACATAAACAGGGATGCTTTACATTAACCAGAAACTGTTCATTTTTAATGAAGAAGCTGATTGTCAGTACATGTTTTTATTTCTTTAATGAATAACTGACGTGAAAGCTTCCCTGCCATAAAATAATACCCATCCCACTGTCACTTAGACATTGCTGGTGTTCTTGGTAGCTTCTTTTCATTAAATCATAAAGGTTTTCTGCTGACCTTCCACTCTCTGGTTACTTTAGGGCTAATCCTGCCCGATGGAAACATAAACTGGAACTGCCCGTGTCTGGGGGGGATGGCCAGCGGACCGTGCGGCTCTCAGTTTAAGGAGGCCTTCTCGTGCTTCCACTACAGTAAGGAGGAAGTGAAGGGCTCTGAGTGCATCGACTACTTCCGCAACATGCAGGAGTGCATGCAGAAGTACCCTGAGCTTTATCCCCAGGAGGAAGATAAAGACGAGTCTGCCGCCCCATCTGACAATCCTGCCTTATCGTCTGAGAGTGACTCTACTGCGGTCACTTCAGCAGTCTCCTCTGACAGCACTTCACCTTCAGACGGCCAGACTACCAGCTAGTCAGTTAGATCAGCTTAAAAGACTGCGATTGGTCTCTTCTCCTGCTCAAGCCTTCAGAGAGGGACTGTCGACACAGTTCTGACACTAATGGGGAAATTAACAGGCCATCAAGAGAAGAGTTCCAGAGAGATGTGGGTGTACAAAAATCTGTGCTGCTTTGTTAGGTGGGCACTCAAAAAAAAAAAAAAGAATTATCTGATTATTGACAGTGGGCCAAGCGATTTGCATCAGGGACATTAGCTGAAATATAAAATAAAATAGCTTTTTATGCAATACATAATTTGTTCTCGCGTCAGTCAGAAGAGCTCTTAGTCAGCATTTGTAATGGTGTCCAGAGGCCAGTCGTTTAGGAGTACAACTAAACATTGATTCAACTCTAATTAAGAAATCAAAGCTGTAATCTGTTCTTCTTTTGATTCATGTGATACTGAGCTTTATTTTACCTCAGACACTTTTTCAGCACTTCAGTTTGCTTTCCATCACTTGAGACCAAAGCAGAGTTAATCAGCAGGAAAGCTATTGAAGCATCTGTGCAGTTTAGATGTTCTGTTCCTGACTTGTTGGCATCTTGTAGAAACCTAATGGGTCTCCATCTATAACTGTTGGATTGGTAATCACTGTTGTTGGCTTTCTGTCTGGCCTGTCACATTCACCTGTGAGCGCGTCAATGTTTTTGTTGTCTTAACACTGCCGAGAGTCTTCAGTTGAATGCTGTGGTCAGCACTCAGTGGTTTTTCTCAAAAATATCCAGATTAAAATGATTGTCTGATGTTTCCATTTTGCTTTTTTCTTTTCTTTTCTAAAGAGAAAGAACAACATACCAGTTTGTTTTTTTAATGTTTTTTTTTTGTGGAATAAACATTTACATTTATTAGGACAGTCAACAGGTTAGAGTCGCCTTCATAACTCATTCTTCAAGGTTCAGATTGAACAAGGTGCTGGAAACATTCCTGAGTTTTACCTTCATATTGACATCCTAGTTTTATGCGGCTGTTGCAGGTTGGTGAGCAGCACCTTCATGATGTTACATTTGACTGGTCTGGTGACTGTGGAGCTTTTTACCGCACTTACTCCAGCTGATTGTCATGAAACCAGTCTGAGATGATATGAACTTTGTGACACGACATGCTGTCCTGCCTAAAGTAGATATTAGAAGACAGTTCTTAAAGCAGGGCAGATGGTCAGCAACAATACTGAGGCAGGCTGTGGCATTTAAATGATGCTCAAATGGTACTAAGGGTTATCAATAGCCTGCCCCTCACACACACAGACACACCAGTACACCTCAGAATACAAAGGATTATGGATCCATGGCTTCACGTCAAATTGTGACCCTATCATCTGGCTCATCATACCAGACAATGTTTTTTCCAATCTTCTGTAGTCTAATTTAAGCTCATCTGGCTCCAACAACCACATCACATTCAGAGTCATTTAAATCATCTTTCTTACTCATTGCAGTGCTTAAACTGCAGTGGATCATCCTGGCCATAAATTCATTGAGTCCATGCAATGTGGTTGGCTGATTTAATATTTTCATTATGAGCAGACGTAGCTGATGAAGTGGCTGCTGTTCAAATGTCCTGTGTAGTTAAGTGCAATATTTTGCACTTATTTTTCTGCTAATTAACTAAGAGGAGGTGTAGTATTATGGGGGATTTGTTAGCTTAACAGTTCAAGGTATTTTTTACAGTTTGTATCCAGATCCAAAAAGGAACTGGCTATAAGAAAAAACAAAAAAAAGGAACTTTTTTACGCAAATTATGTCACGAGCACCAAGTACAACACTTAACATCCATTCACTCTCCTGCCCACACATGTTGTGGGTACTTCACTTATGTGGCCTCAACCCAAAAGTTTGACTCTTGGATTTTCAGCCCACTTTCTGAATTGTTCACTCACTCTTGAGTGTCTTGTAGAAAACCTCTGAAGTGTATCCTGCCTTTTTGGATCACCTGGATCACGGGCATACATTTCTCAGGCTCCGTGATATAAACAGACCTAGATGAGGTGTCCATGGAACCACAACACTCTGCATGGTGACCAGCAAACGGCCTGTTCCAGTCTCCTCTTTGCCTGCAAGCAAGTACTCCATACCTGGAAGAAAAGTCTAATGAATTAGTCCCTTTATTGTTTTGTTTGTTTGTTTTTTCATAGTGAATAATATTTTGTTTTGCTGATGCCTTTTAAAGATATGTTTGAAACATTTTTACCTGGGTTTAATATAGGGCAGGTGCAGCCACGACTGGTCCAGGACAGAGGATAGATGCTGGTGTTTCCTAAGTGCAGCGCCACCTGACCTGATCGAAGGACCTTGTGAACTTTGACATGAACTTCTGCATAGCTTCCTTTGTCGTGAGCAGACAGCACACTGGCCTTGATCACTGTAAGAGGCCATAAAGAAAGAAGATATGGAAGGCATTTTGAAGCGTAAATCAAACTGCAGATTTACGTGGCGGGTTTTTAAACAAGTGAAAACTGCACCTTTTGTTGCTTACCATAATCAGGTTTGGTCTTGCAGAGGTCAGAGGCACTTATCAGCTTTTTCTCCTTACAGCTACACTTCCCTGTGTGTAGAAATTGAGGTATACTCTGTATATCTACATGGTAGGAAATGGTTGAAACATTATTATTTTCATAATGGGGATTAACACCACCTGTGTATTGCAGAGCAGAGACTGCAAGCTTCTTTGACAGCAGTACCTCTTCTTCATTTGAGAATATGTGATCCAAGTCAGGGATTTTTCCACCAATGGGCACATTTAACATTCGCTTATTGGTGTAGCTGTGAAGGCAGAATAAAGCACATTATTACCAACTACCCATAGTCCATTAAATTTCATCTCATTAGTGAAAAAGGTGTGTCCACCTGTGGAGACATTGGCCAGTGAATGGATCACATTGGTGAGGGCATGCACAACGTTTGCATCCCTCCCCTCCAAAGCCCCAGTAGCCAGGCAGACAGTGGCTGCAGCTTGTACCCCCTACACCAGATTTACAGTGGCACTGGCCACTCCTAGGGTGGCACCAGGGTCCCTCCTTTCCAGGTAGAGGAGGCAAAGATCCCCGTGGATCACACCAGCAGCCTGAGAGACAAACACAAGATACAGGTCTGAGTATGAAAATGCCAGCAGATGGTGCTATAGGACATTTGTAAGCTTCCCCTACATCAAATAACTTTGACTAAGAACAGCTATAGACATATCACATCATCCAAGCCAAAGTCGCAGCAAGTCACCCCTCTGCCTAGTGGCTCTTACGTAAGCAAGTGTGGGAGGCGCTGAGGGGCAGGGATGGGCGGCGGTGGTAGCCGTGGCGACAGCGATGGCACCTACGCCCAGCGGTGTTGTGCTGGCAGTCCTCACAAACACCCCCACTGATTCTGCCAGAGGAAAGCCATGCCCGCTGAGAGAAGTGACAGCTATCTGCGTGGCCGTGACACTCACACTCTTCAGTCATGATGATATGTGATGTCACAGCGATCAGAGAGATGAGACAATATCAGGACATTAGCGCAGGGAAGAGAGAGAAAGTGAACAGGTAACACACTGCCAGTATCTGATATACAAATATAGCAACCAAGCCAGGAACTGTGTATTTAATGTAAAGTGTTTGGACTGCACTGTTGCCTCTCTCATTCACACAAGGGGTACTTTTGGATGTGACAGTGATGGAGTGATCTCCTGCTGTTCACAAGGCCAGTTTGCTTACAGACTGAGTCTGGAATACATGCACGCACACGCGCGCGCGCGCACACACACACACACACACCCATGCAAGGGGCTAGCCTCCCATCTGGAGCAATACTGGGTTCAGGATCTTGGCCAAAAATTCTTTGTTCACAGGAGGAGTCGGGGACTGCACCACCAACTCTGCAATTAGTGGACAATCCGCATTCTTCCACCTGTGCCACAAACTGTTTACATCTTTCCTCCACAGTTTAAAATCTCCCCCCCCCTCCTTTGTCAGTAAAATGAAAACTCACTGATGTAACAGCTGTGCAGTCCTGGTGGTGGTCACTTACTCTGGCATGGGTTGGCCTCCCCACTGCTGCCGTTGGCAGGCCTCCAGGGTCGATCATTGTAGAGCGGGGCACACTTCTCACAGTGATCTCCTGCTGTGTGGTGAGTACACAGACATGTACCAAACACCTGGAAGACACACCTGTGTATGCTTAGTTACTTCATCTACATTAATTTTTGTTACACCTGCTGTCCAGAGAAAACCATAAAATACGCTGCTCAAAAAAAAATAAAGGAACATTTTTTAAAACAGAGTTTAGCATCAAGTCCGATAAACCTCTGGGATATTGATCTGGTCAGTTAATTAGCACAGGGGGTTGTTTTAGCTGCTTTAGTGTTCATGAAATTAACAACAGGTGCACTAGAGGGGCAACAATGAGACAATCCCCAATATAGCAATGGTTTTACATGTGGAGGCCACTGACATTTTGCCCCTCCTCATCTTTTCTGTTTTTCACTAGTTTTGCATTTGGCTAGGGTCATATAAATAAAATTTAATTGAATCAAATTACTTTTTTCCAAGTTCCAAAGTGTTCATTTTTTGGGCAGTGTACATCCAGGTAGGTGATGGAAAGTGTAACTCAAACTATTTAAAAAGATCCTTTATTAGAATTTCAGTTACTAAATTTATACCTGGACCTAATATCTTTACATCTCTGTTCTGAGTGTGTAATAAAACCAATGCAAAAACAAATACACATTTTTCCTCTCAGTATTTCGTCTTTTCTTTTGATGCAAGAATATCCACCACACAAGATAAAATACTCACCATGTTACTGTCATCCATCTTCTTGTGTCCATTGTTGTATGGTACACAATACTCAGCATGCCCATGGCACAGACAGGTCCCTCTTGCTAGTAAAGTATAAATAGCATAAGGTGCTGAAGCAGAGCTTTCTGAACTGGCTGTAGAGCTTCTCCATTCTGTCAGAGTTGTCAGACTTGGGCCACAGGTCTGGGATTTTAGCAGTCTGATGCGGAGATTTGTGATGGTCAAGCGAGAGAGGGCCTCTGGACTGTAGGGGTCAAGTGTTATAACACTGCTGGGTTCTAATGTACGTAATATAACCTAGAAGGAGAAACAGAGCTTTAAAGTGCACTGAAATAAATATTCTGACAACACATCATAACTAAATATTGTCTACCTCTCCTCCCGTGCAGGGTGCAGCATCAGTATAACGGGATGTACACAGTGACCCTGGCTGATCAAAGTCATCAGGCAAACCAAATTCTATGTTGCAGTTGCATGCGAAGACTTTGACAGGTTCCCAGGTTTTTCCAAAGTCTACTGAACGTTCAATAGCCATGGCAGCAGGCCGGGGTGACCTGAACACCAAAACCACGTGAGACAGACAGAATTTGGTTTCCAGGTCCAAACGTATCTCATCCTGGTGCTCCCCCATGGTAGTACCTCCACCTGATGCCCAATAGGTATCTGGATGCAAGAAAGGGTCATCAGTCATGTGAACAGCTGGGTGAGGATCCTGAGAGCAGGCGTGGGGACTCACGGAAGGTTGGGGGCACAGAGGATGTTGGAGTGTGCTGTTCCCACAGCAGCTTGAGAGAGTGAACAGGGTCCTGCCGCTTGCCAGGTTCCCTATGGGTGGACTACAGGCATGGCCCACGCTGCTAGAAACTGAGGCAGAGGAATGGGAGTCAGTGAAATTGGAATATGTTTATTCAATGCAGCCATAACTGAGTATTACCGATATATTTTTTGTTTTATTTTGTTTTATCTGGTCCATTATTTCAGTGCATTTTCCCACACATGACATCATGGACAAAGTCAAAGTGCTGCATATTGCGTTTTCCATGAATATTTAATGTCTGACCACTATGCTGCTGTCACAGAATCCTGTCCTTTCCCCGACTGGACACCGTTAAGATTCAAGTTACATGTAACGTAAGGACACAAAACTATCAAATGTATCAGGAGGAACTATGTTTCGACAGAGTGAAGTCTTCAATGTCATAAAAAAAATGTACCTCCTTTACAATAACTCAGTCTCTTAAAAACACAACCCGAAAATAAAAATGCGAAGGTACAATGACGGTGCTGATTTAGAAATAAGAGCATCAACACAAACAGATGATGCGCCTCACCTGCTTCGCTGCGCGTCTCAAATAAAAATAGCCAACCGAGCGCCACCAGCACCAGAAGTCGAGGTGTCCCGAGCATATTAGACAGCGTTGTCCTTGTTTCTGTTGTGTTTACAACATACACGGTGCGACATACGCTTTCCTCTTCAAAGATAAGTCCCAGCATTATGTGTGCCCTAATCAACAGTCAAACTCATTTATTTTGCTAATTACGCAAAGTGTCCCGATGACTCCAACATCAAGTATCCCCCCGACGTCCGTCCAAGAACAATGTAGACGCCTGAAGCTCATATCATCCTTATGTGCAGCAAATAAGTCAGTCTGCTAAAACGAAATATTGCTAATTTGCACGTGATAGAGCTTTCATATCTTCCATTTTGCGCATTCAAAAGCAATCCTTCCTCTGCAAATAAACTCAACTAAATATGCAGCCAACCCGACATCTGTGTGCACCAGCCAAGTCCAAGGCTCCATGCATTTATGCACAGAGAGGCGTGTGCGCTCTATTTATGGAACCCCCCCGCCCACACGCGCGCGCGCGCGCACACACACACACACACACACACACACACAAACAAAAAATAACAAAACAGCCCTGTTGTATTCTTTAACCAGTCTGCCAGTCTTTTATCCAGTCTTTAACTGGGCTGATGAATTACTTTATCTGCTTCTGCCCTCTTGTTTTTCCAGCTGCATTAATTCCAAGGCTTCCAGGCTTTTTGAAGTCTCTAGCAGGAAGACATCCGGCATGGAGGCAAAAACAGTCCTCTGTGCAGTTATTTGCAACTTCATGGACATCGTGGCAACAAAATGTGCCAGCTTGGTGTTTAATGCAAATGAGACTGAGAAGAAAAGGACAATTCTTCCATAAGACTGGGTGCCTGGATAGATTGCAGTGACATATTTCGTTCTTAACCATGGAAAATAAACACATGGTCTGGTACATAGCAGCACGTTTTTGAATTATTTTCACCCACAGGAAACATAAAGTCCTCTTGCTGAGCTTGATTTATTTTTCCTTTTGGTGTGCGCGAAACACACACACACAGCACACACACACACACACACACACACACACACACACACACACACACACACAAAACAAATTGGAACAATAAACACAATGTCTACTCCGTTTAATGGCTTAACGTCAAATACAGGGGGCTCAGAAAATTGGTATAGACCCACAGAATTGCATTGGTTTCCATAAATGTTTCCAGTGACATAAAAAAAATGTTTACAGGACTATCTGCCTGGTTTTCCTTGAAGATCAAAAATAGAATTACAAAAGACTAGTACAGACCAGTAAAGATGATGACCTGTATTATTTTGTTATCTTTAGGAAAGTTAGTTAATTTTCATATTAACTACAATCAACAGTAGCCCTTGAAAGCACATTTCTTATCCCTTCTTATGTTCCTATCCTATTCCTATTGTTTATGTCAGAATTTTCAAGAAGATATTATTTAGATTTTTTTTATTTTAACCCCAACTCAAAATAAAACTGGAAACTGGAACATCAGCACTTTAAAGAATATATTTATTTTTTAATACAAATATAGAGACCTTAGTCTCAATATGGACCTCTATCAAAAATGGTTGAATAAATCAACCAAACTGCACATGATGTCACAGACACATGAAGAAATTTGTGCCTGCTTCATCTGTCTCCTTCAAAATGACTGACAGAGTACCCCTACCCCACCTGACTGTGTGTGACATTTTAAATTGGGAGCCATGGCATTGCAATAAATACATCTACCTATAAAACTGCAAAGATCCCACCAATGTGTTTTGCATTTTGAAGCCAAAGTGAGCAGTTAAATGTAATTTACTTGCAGAGGTGATTGCTTGCTGCTCTTTAAAATGTTTTATGGTTCTGCTACAAACATTTTACCTCAAACCTACAATTTTAAAGCCTTTTTCAACAGAAGCAAAAAAAAATATATAGATAACACTCAGATACAATATGAACTTCCACTAGAGCCAGCTGGACCACATCATTTGACTTTATGTTATATCCATTACCCGTTCTCCTTAAATACACAAATCCACACGGGTCGTCACATGGACACCCATGAAAAGACTTGAATATCAGTTCCACGTGTCCTGTAAATACAGAACTGACTCTAAATTGGGCTAAAGCAGTATCATATACTACAGTGTGGCTGTGTGCCACCAGCATTACCAGATAACAGCAAATCCCTCATAAATGGTATTGCCCTAATCTCCCATAAAACTATACTTAGCATACTGGAGTGAAACAAAAGGAGCAACCATGAGACGTGTGAAGATGGAGACCAGCTTCTCTGGCTTTATCGCATGCAGGCCTGCCAGACATTAGCTGGTGTTAGAGTGGAAAGGAGGAGGAAAGACAGCTGAAAGGACGAAAGAGTGAACAAAGATAAACCCACAACATATAGAGATGAACTGATATCTGTACGTATTTACACAAATAATGTTTTGACAATAAAAATTAACATTCCGATATAAAGTCTTGGTATGTTTGTTGGAAGGAAGAATGGTAAAATGTTAACATATAAACAAAGATTATTACATATTAAAAAAACAATGCATTTCAATGTTTCCATCATGGACGCTACTCTTTTTTTTTCCAAGCAAATATATTCTCTCAATGTTCAAGATGCATTTTCATCAAAGCTTCCAGCTGTGAGAGGTCAAATACCAGCCTGAAAAGGTCATGGGGATCTCCTACCTGCCCCATGACTGCTTCTCTAATTGCTCCTCTTTCTCTCATTTACAGGGCTTAAAGGGGGCCGGGGGGGTTAGAGAGCCAGGGTCAGAGGAACAGGGACCCCCACCTCCCTCCCTTAGTGTTTGTCCAGGCTGTTCAAGCATGTGCGTGTCAAGTACATGTAGTCCACACTTCTGCATCTCCTTCTCCCTTCATGTTTTCTTTGTGTTCTACATGTCAGCTCATTTGGATCTCCAGGGATGAAGAGGATTAAGCTCCTTCCTTACTTTCCTGACTTTACTGCACATTGGCTTCCAAGGCCAACATGATCAAGCTTTGATTTTTTTTTTTCCAGCCTAATTTGAAACATCTCCATTTTGTTGTGGACATTTTGCTATGGCAACACGCCGGAGGATTTCATATGACGTTATCCGCTGGCTGCAAGGGCAACCAGTAAAAACCGCGGTGTGCTTAAGTTAAGCACTCGGGTCAGGATTAATTGGCACATTGAAATTTTTTAACTTTGAGTCAGATTTCTTTTCTATGCTTTGCAAGATGAACTACTATAAACAGGATGGACGTACCCAGTAAATCCTACCAACAGTCACTCTTTAAGAATATACAAAAATAGCTTTTAAAATGCTTTATCCTGGAAACATCAATTGAAATGTAGTTGAAAGATCTACGGTTCAAATATAATTGAGAGATCAGAGCTGTGTGTCCCCAGGATTGCGGGACTGAGTCAGTCTGTTGCTTTAATTTGTTATCGCTGTGAGCATGATAACCGGTGTGGAAAGCTTTCAAAGAGACATCTCTGCTGATGTTTATTGTAATGATCCTCATGTCACACAGGGATATTAATCAAGCACTCAGACAGCTTACAGGCAGACTGCTAACTGGTACATTTGCACATCTACTTTGCGTGTGTGTGAGATGATGTGCATGCTTACATTCGAACATCATAGGTTTAGATTACACGGTGTCTCTTTGATGTGAGAGAATGAATGACACAGATTAAGTTGTCAGACCAGAAACTGATAGACCCCAGATGAGGCAGAATGACAAATTAAGGGAAGCCCAGGGGCACACTGCCAGCACTATGATGTGTGCATCTGTGAACTTGAGGGTGGATTTGTGATGTTTGTTCACAGATGAGTTATGGTCATAATCTTACATATGTGTAACCTTACTAGAAGCAACCCAGAACTGTTCCCATATATTCTTTATTAATTTTTAACGGGGTGGGGGGTGGCGTTTTAATAAATGAAGCTTCTGTTTACTGTTTGAAAAAATAATCTCCCCCCACAAGTGCTCACATGCAAGTACACATTCCATATGCTGTCCCCTCAATGTTGGGTCGCTGATTTTTTTTTAAAGTATATCTGTTTATGATAATCAGCTAAGAAGTTCACTGTTTCCTTATGTCAGTTCACTCACATTGTCACTCTGACACACGAGCATATGCATGAACGCTCGTGCATGCACACACAGATGCAGTCACTTGATAACTCTTTACTTTGCCCACCCACATAAACAATATCTGCGCGCACACACACACACACACACACACACACACACACACTGGTTTTCTATCGCAATAACACACTACATGTGTTGCGGATTCCATTCACTCCTTTCTTATTCTTCCAGCTCTGAGTTGCACTCCCAGCTCAATAAAACACATTTCAAACAACTTCAGTAAATTCAAAGAAAATAGTTTGGCATGAAAATTTGACATAAATAGTAAACAGCTAATCAAAGAAGACTGAGTAACGAAGCAGTGATACATGATTAACACAAAGTGATGCTAATGCTAAGAGTTTGGAATCAGTTAGATGCAGTCAGTCACAAATCAATGCTTATGCTTAAATAAACCCAAATGATTGTTTTTTTTAGCTTTGAGTATTTTGTTTTGTCCCCCCCCCCAGAATTCACACTTAGAAACGAGAGGGAAAAAAAATCAAATGCAGCTGCCTCAGGTCCCAGGACATAAGTTGCAGGCTCCAGGCCACTTTGTTGCTTTGAGGCCCTTCTCAACTCATTAAACATGTTTTTATTAGCATACCAAGTCCACCTGTGAGTCATCCAACTCATGATAGCAACTTCAATGTAGAGTCAAGCACAAAGGTCACCGTTAAACAACAGAACCTCATACGAGCAGGCATTGTCAAAAATGAAATCTGCGTGAGTGACAGTTGTTGCCCTCATGGTGCTGCTTTTTCATTTATGAACCAACACTCGTGACATTCATTGACCACAGTGGTGTATCTCCTGGATCAGATGCTCTTTAAATGAGAAAAAAAATCTTTGTAATGGGGTGCAGGGATGTGCATTCATTTGTAAGTTCTAGGTAAATGATTCTTACAGTGTTTTTACAGGAGTTTGAGCTCGAAATGTGCAAATAAATAATCCCTACAAGCATTTGTTGTCTATACTCTCAGGATATTTAATGATACTTCCCTGGGAAGCCTGAAGTGTGCAAATCCCAAAAAAGAAAAAAAAAAAATCACACTGACACAGGGGTGTGTGCCCACTTTTGTGGTTGGATTTGTGGTTTCTGCATAAGAAAAGAGGTATGTGGGAATATGTGCAACCATTATGCCTTCCTGGCTTGCCCAACAATGCCACAGTGAGAGAGGAACAGGCAGTGTTTGATCCTATTAACCAACATCTGGTCTTCAGGAGGAGCTAAAGTTAGCAGCCCATGCTGACGTCATTCGCATAAAAAAGCAAGTATATTCACAAAGGCATGATGTTCCCAACATGACAGCACTGTCAGTGTAGTAGGGAGGTGGCAGAGAGGTGGATTGGATGAAAAGAGATGAAGATAGATCATGTCTCTGGGTGATTATGCAAGTGGCTGATCTTGATGTCCTTTAACATCTGATCTCTTCTCAGTCATCTGCTGCTAGGCTGCTGGAGTGAGCAGTGAGGCCTACTGGGAGAGAAAGAGGAATACAGGGTGGATCAAGGCTCTAACAAAGCTTTTTAGAGTTTAATCAGTTCCACGCATCTAGAGCTGAAGGCCACATCTGTCCAATCAAGTCCCATTTCTATGGCGGGCTCCTGGCTCCAAAGATGGCTACGGGACTGTCAGCCAAACTTTGGTAGGCAACTCTGTTTTGAGGACCACCACCTCATCAGAGACTTGCGGTTCTTGTGTGGTTTTCTTTAGAACCTCTGTAGACCGGATCTCCTTGCTGATGTAATCAATAGCTCTGGCATGTGTTAATCATTAATAAACTGCTGTGGCCAGGATGATTTAAGTGCTGAGAACACTCTGATATGATAATGTCATTAGATGTGGGTTGTTTATGTCCTTGGGGAAGTTTTTTATTTTTAATTTCCTCTTTGTGTGAGATCATCATTTTGGAGCCTGAGCTCTAACCAGACTAAGACAGTAACAAAAAAGACCTTTAAGCGGGCCCATCTTAAATAATTTGCCACACAATTGCAACATCCATAGAACCCATATCAAGTCAGTCTGAGTATATGGCATTTATTCTTTGCTTTACTCTACCATAACAAATTTTGTTCAGAAACCTCACAGAGGTGAGTAGTTTAACATAAATCACCTCTAAAACCTAGCTACTGCGAGACACAGAACCTCTTACAGCCTCACACAGGATTTTCACACATCTTCAGCAACTCTTTCAAACTGAACTGTGTTGAAACCCATCCTGTGTAGGTGATGCCCGTTATCTACCCTGGGGAATAGGTGGACCATATGATGCCACTGTGACTTAGGAGTCTGGAAATCATGTGTTTTAAAGGGGTTTTCACCTTTGCAGACATAAGTGTGAGTGGAAAAGATTTATGCTCAAGTGAGTTTGAGTTCCAGTTGAATTAGGTTATCATTTTGGCCATTACATTAAACACATTAAACTATACGTTCATCCACTATCCCTCTTCTGCACATATCCAAACCATCTCCAAACAGCTCAACGTGAGCTGTCCCTCTGATATGTTCATTTCTAAACTTGTCCATCCTGGTCTCTCCCAACAAAAATCGTAGCATTTTCAACTCTGCCACCTCCAGCCCTGCCTCCTGTGATTTTGTTAGTGCCACACTCTCTTGTAAACCTTCTCTTTCACTGTTACTCCTGTTGATCCAATCACCACTCTTTCTCCCCCGGGGACACTCTCTACCACGTCATCCAGCTTACTCCAGAATTCCTCTTTCTTTTCTGACATCCAACCTGTGGGCCATACACACTGACAACATTCAACATCACACTTTCGATTTCCAGCTTCAAACTCATAACCCTGTCTGACGCGCCCTTCACCTCTACAACACTATTTATGTACTCTTCCTTCAAGATTACCCCTACTCCATTTCTTTTCTTATCTACACCCTGGTAGAACAGTTTGAATCCACCTCAGGTGCTCCTGGCCTTGCTCTTCTTCCACCTGGTCTCCTGCACAGACAATATAGCTACCTTCCTTTTCTCCATCATATCAGCCATCTCTCTCCTTTTACTAGTCAGTCAAGAGACCCTACATTTTAAGTCTACTCTCACCTCCACAATCCTGCCTTTCCTTCTCTGTTGCTGTCTCCTAACTCACCTTCTCCCTCACCTCTTCCTTTTTCTTTGGCCAACAGTAGCGCCGTTTCCACCCTGTTAGCCAGCAGTACGGGAGGAGGTTGTTGTTAACCTGCACTGTTATGGATACAGTATGGAAATCTCATTCTTGACGATCCCCGTATTTGATTTGGCAAAGATTCTACACCGGATGTCCTTTCCTACCCAACCCTCCCCATTTATCCAGGTTTGGGACCAGCACTAGGGAATAAGTAGAATAAGTAAAACAAACATGAAAAGGGCTGATAATGCAAAGAAAATCATACATAGACAAAAAAAAAAAGACTTAAGAAGAAGGATGATGATTTGAACACCTCAAAAGAAGACAACTTTGGAAATCCCAAACTCAGTGAAAGGGTATCAGATGTGTATACTCTATTGCAAGTTCTGACCCATGAAGACTGCAACCCCGGCAGACATTATGTGCATCTATCACCACTGTAGTTCAGATTAGATGGATACCCTTTACTCCTTTTGTTCACTACACAGGCTCTCCAAGAAAGCCACTCTGAATTTAAAAGGATAATTATCACTGTGAGTAGAAAATAAACACAGTTCTTTGTTTAGCCTAATATATTCTGGAAACAGCTGAGTGCTTTATGGTCTAGGTGAAGTCCAAAAAGATGTTGATGCACTGGCATATCTACAACAGACTGGCTAATTTTTCTTCACTTATTGTTACAACTCACCTGAGGTTGTGTTGCAACTTAAGACAGTAGTAGAATAGAATAGAATAGAATAGAATAGAATAGAATAGAATGCCTTTATTGTAATTATACAGGATGTACAATGAGATTGGAGTAGGGCAGGTTGTAACAATGGAACTTGTGTTTGTCTTTTCTGAAGGTCTGGCTTTTACCCAACACATTTGAAGGGAAGACTTTTCATTATGGTCAAATGAATGTTAGCCTGCATAATGCTATGCCCATCAGTGAAAGTCACCAGTTCCCAAAAAGTCACAAACTTTGCAGTGTTTGCTGAATATGATGGAAAATTCTTCAAATAAAATGAGGCAGATGAATATCCCAAATAACAGAGAATATTATAGAGAGTAATATATTGTGTCAAAATGTAGCACAAATCTGTAAGTGCTGAAATAAAAGGATACCAGACACTCCGGTCTCTGGTACCCTACAGACGTTACTCCGCAACCCTCTGCTGGCCTGCTCGTCCCCATGACAACCGTTACCGCCTCAGTCACGCGACGCTAACTTCACGTTAACTTCCAGTGAAACTGAGATTCAGCTCCGCAGTAGTTTATCTATGTGGGGGACACACGGAAGAAGCAAGTGAATGAAAAATACGGTATGACGTACTTGTTGTTTGCTTTCGCTTACAGAGTTAAATTACCAGATGCTGCTTGTTAGTTTTATTCTGAAAAGACAAACTCGGATGCTAACGGCTTAGTACCCAGCTCATTTTTTAACATCCGGTCGGTTAAAGTCGGTCAATAAATGTTGGTACAATAATACAGAGTCATAAAGATACTTGAAAAACAGGTAATTTCTTTATTTTATATAAGCTCCTCCTAACTCCTGTTGACTGCAGTC
>JAMQGT020010211.1:0-43537 GCA_024447675.2 Pterophyllum scalare | reverse complement strand
GAAAAGTCCAGTAAGTTACATAACATAACCATTGCTATTTCATTTTGTCCACTAAGTTATGTTCAATTTTGTCCACTTTCTGAATCTTTTTCTACTTTTCAGACTAAACTCGAATTTTTTTCACCGTCTCCATAATTTGACATTCAGTCACTGGTGAAATGAGAGCCCAAACCCACAACATTCACCATCATAACCGATGAAAACTGTATCACGCTGGACAACAACGAGCACACAAAGAATCAAATGACCCTCTTGAGAAGTACAAAGAGAGCACAAGAGATTCATGGTGCCTCTCTGCTGTTTTACACGTTATAAATAAATGAACACATAAATAAAATTAAATATTTCTCTCACCAGATCTCAGTATCTCCTGAAAGTAGAGGACCGTGAAACAAACCTACAAGCCACGAGTCATCCTGCTTTTTCTTTGTAGAATGTTACTTTTTGAATCCTTTATGAACAATTTAATTTAAAAAAAACTGTTTGAATGGAAATATGGGCATAACTTTCATATGGCCATACTTGGAAACTGTTCTATAAATGCAATTGCTCACTCCGTGTCGCTGTATGTTTTGATTATATCACAGCTATGGGGGATGTTGCCCCTCGTCTGTGATATAATCACAACACACCTGTCGTGACCTACTGCTTAGCTAAACCACAGCACTGTCAGCTCAGGCAGGATCTTTCAGCATTGATAAGAAAGCCAAATTATCAGTAAGTAAATCCTGAGAACAAGTCAACAGAAACAGAGAACAGTACAAGAGAAAAATGTTGATTAAATACATATGTGACATATGAAGATAAGAGAAGTGTGCTGTAGTCCTGGTTTAAAAAGACATGTCACAAAAAAACTGGCTGGTTAGTGATGTTATTCAGTGTGTAAATATAGTCACCAAGTTCCCAGTCTGATAATATGACATTATTTAACCCTTACCGTGGCTCACTGGTTCTGATTGGCCTTCCCCATTTTGTTGTGCCTCCATCAGACTGTGGTGCTGACCTCCAGTTAAACACACAGTATGAAACACAGTTTCTGCATATTGTGGACATGTTTGTAAGAGTCCCTGTATACACACATGTTTGCTTGGGTATACAGTGTGGAGCTAAAGAGGCTGATATGCAGGCTGAACAAAGCTGCAGTGATACAGAGGAGAGGAGAGGAGAGGAGAGGAGAGGAGAGGAGAGGAGAGGAGAGGGAGAGGAGAGGGAGAGGAGAGGAGAGGAGAGGAGGATGAGCAGAGAGGAGGCAGGGGGGATGAGGAGAGTTTGTCCTTCTCAGCTTATCTCGCCACAGAGCACTGCACCTGCTGCGGTTGCCAGGTTGCAGAGAGGTTTACAAGCAGTGCACAGTTGCCATGTTGGAGTGATTTTTAAGCAGAGGAGGTGAGTGGATTTGGAGGGAGCACAGTGGAAAGAATCCCACTGCCATGTCAGGCTCTTCAGAAGTGAAGTGGCTCACTTTGATGCAGGGCAGAAGTTGCCAGGTCGGTTTGTGCTTTAAGTTGGTGGAAGTGGGGAGGCATGCGGAGGCAGCTGTTGTCAGGATAGTTAACAGGTACAAAGGTTAATGGAGAACAGGGATAGTTGCCGTGTTGGTCTCATTTTGTTAAAGGAGTGAAGTGGACAGGGTAATTTTGGAGACATGGAGTTGCTGTGCAGCTTGTTTGAAGAACACTGCGCACTGACAGGATTGTCAGTTTGGAAGGATCCACTGAAAATTTTTTAGTCACAAGATTTCATACTAGCAAAGGCAAGTGAGGGGGCTTTGCAGAGGTGGGTATTAGTTGCCAGATTGGGGTAGTTTTAATCAGCAGGGGCCTGTGAAAATCTCCTCGCTGTCACAATGTCAGTTTTAGTTTAGTCTTTTCTGACAAGCTGAAAGAAAAGAAGTGTAGAGAATTACTTTCTTGGTCTCATCATGAATTATTGCCAGTATATAACAGCCATATGTGCTATATATCTGTGAAAATGTTACTTTTGGCCTTGGGCCCATTTTCCACACTCTGGGAACCATGCTATTGAATAAATCCTTGAGTCGAGTGTTTTTCTGCTACTTTCCACTGATGTTGATTCTCTTTGGGTTACATGTCTGTAAGTTTATAAGCACACACAGATAAAAGGCATGTTTAAATAATACCATTAGTATATTTCTGCAAATGCTTCATTTTTTCAAGAACTTTGTGATAAATAAATAGCTCATCAACTGTTTCTCCAGTGACTCTATTATCCTGTGAACGGATTCCTGCAGCTGTTGACAATACTCCTTGTTCTTCTCTCCAGCCTTGGTAAGCTTGGGGGTAATGGCACATTAACCACTTCTTCACCTGAAGCAGCCCCAATCTAACAGTGGCTCTGCAGAGCAGAAGGACTTCTGTCACCGACTGCAGGAAGGTGGAGTTGGAGTGTGCCCGACTGAAGGAAAAGGTTTTTTGAATACGCAGCTACATAACAGTGAGAGCTGCTTCAATGGCAGCCCAGTCAGTGAGCCTGTCAGTAGGGAAAACAGAAGACTGGAAGGGACACGGCTAGCTGCTTAAGCTCTGACTGAACTTTCAAAATACAAGACAGGGGATCATCCACTAGTAAATTGATTGCTCTTGTATAGAAACACCTGTATAATAATCTGCACTACCACTGTTTTAGGCCTTTGACAGCTTGGCTGCTTGATTTTAAGGGAGTAAAAGATTTCTTACAGTGGATGAAAAGTGTGTTGCCTTACATGCTTGATATATTTTATTTGTGATTTTCTTTTTTATACCAACCTGTATTACTATCGATCAAGTGGACAGATGGTTCAATTCAGATAACAAGCTGAGACAGAAGTAAGTATAAGAGTCTAGGGCAATATTATTAGTTATATATATCAATTCCCCACTTGCCCTACAGGTGGTTTTTGTTTATCTTCCAAGCCCGGGTCCTCTACCAGAGGCCTGGGAGCTTGAGGGTCCCGCGCAGTATCTTAGCTGTTCCTAGGACTGCACTCTTGTGGACAGAGATCTCGGATGTTGTTCCTGGAATCTGCTGGAGTCATTCTCCCAGTCTGGGGGTCACTGTTCCAAGTATCCCGATTACCACGGGGGCCACTGTTACCTTCACCTTCCACATCCTCTCTAGCTCTTTTCTCAGCCCTTGGCATTTATCAGACTTCTCGTGTTCCTTCTTCTCCATGTTGCCGTCACTTGGTATTACTGCATCTGTCACTGTGGCCTTCTTCCTCTGCTTGTCCACCACTACGATGTCCGGTTGGTTAGCCTTGGTCACATGACTCCACTCGTGTTCATGGAGATTTATCATAACGAACACCACTTATTTGTGTCTTGTGAAACATAGCGAGCAGAGACGCCTTTAGTGTATTTTTAAAACATAAGCTCTTCCAGGCTTTTCACAACCTACTCTATGTCTTATCAGCTAACAAGGGCCACACCAGGGAGGAAAACCAGGGCACTGTTGACATGGATTTGTAACATTATTGAAGATTTTCTTTGCTAAGGTAAAACAGCTCAAAAGAATAAAGAAGAGAAGTAGAGCCCTGCCAACTATTAGACAGAGCTTTGTCTTTTCCAGACTAATGTAAGATGTTGGACTTGATCATTATTTTGGGTTTACTAATGTGTGGTGCACTTGACACTTGAGTACTTGAGGTCAATTGCCAAGTCAGTCATAAATTCATGGAAAGTGATTGGGACTGTGCTGTTTGGTTTACCTTAATAATTTTATACACAATGTTGTATAAAATGTGAATAAAAACAGAATGCAATGACTTGCAGATCTCATAAACTCGTTTTAATCACAGCAGAACTAAAAGAAAAACATCAAATGTTTACAGAGACATTTCAAAGGAGGAACATTTTCCCACTAATTAGATTAATTAGCAACAGGTCAGTAACATGACAGTTCCTCAGAAGTAAAGATGGGCTGAGATTCATCAATATGCAAAAAACTAAGGCCACAAATTGTGGAACAATTTCAGAATAATGTTTCTCAGTGTAAAATTGCAAATACTTTAAATATTTCATCATTTGCGGTACATAATATCAACAAACACTGCCACGAATCTGAAGAAACTTTGAAGGCCAAAATCAATACTTGATCTTTAGGCCCTCAGGCAGCACAGATGTGATTCAGTCTTGGAAATCACTGCATGTGTTCAAGAACCCTTTCAGGAATCAGTGTCTGTGGACACAGTTCACTCTGCCATCCAGAAATACAAGTTACAGCTCTATGAGGCAAAGAAAAAATATATTTGAATGTGTTCTAGAAATGCTGCTGTCTTCTCTGTTTACTTAAAATGGACTGTGGAAAACTGTTTTATGGTCAGATGAACCAAAATTTGAAATTCATTTTGGAAACCATGGACACTGCATCCTCTGGATTAAAGGGGCTTGTTAGCACTTACTTCAAAAGTCTGCATGTCTGATGGTAGCGGAGCGCATTATCAGCTTGCACACCTGGAACATCAGTGCATCAAGTTTTAGAGCAACATCTGCTCCCATCCAGACAATGCCTTTCAGGGAAGACCTTATGATCAGAATCGGCCCTTTTCAGACTTTTCAGGTCTACTATCTATCTGTGCTGTCAGACTGACCTGCAGCTATGACAGAGAAATGGGCCTTTAAGACTTTGGATCCATCTCTGATCATTTGGATGTCAACTTTCATTTTGTTTTGGGGGGTTTTCTAGTCAGCAGCAATACTTAGAGGTTTTGCCAAGAAACTGGTAGAAAGTAGAATATTAAAGGGGACATATTTGAGCAAGGTCACCAAGTTGGAAGACATGTTAATTTTCAGACTAAAGAGGGTACAGCCTCAAGGACTGTATTCACGTTTTGTTGACGCATTGAGAGGTTGCCAGGTTAGATTGATGGAAGTTTTTTTTAAGCTCAAAGTGAGATGTGGAGAACTGGAGGTGGGATCAGACAGACAGGAGGGTTATTTGGCTCAGAGAGGCATTTGATGATTCTGTGACAGGGAGAAAGTTCAAACAGAGGACATGTTTTGTCACTCTGACTCGAAGCAGTTCATCAGTGTGTCACAGCAGTGACACCAGGCGAGCGTGACAGGACTGGTTGCTAAACTTGAAACATAGCTGCAACTTACATTCAGTGTTTAGCAAAAACCATTTTGATCACCATTAGGATAATATTTTAATGCCACATTTTTGCACTGTATTATTATTTAGTATTTTGGCTATTGATTAATGAAGTTTGTTTCAATCAATTTTAATGTTTCTTATACACAGACTTTATTTGGGTTGGCTGCCCTGTGTATAATAATGGACAGAATCCTGACTGTTAAATTTCATGTGTACACACACACACACACACACACACACACACACACACACACACACACACACACACACACACACACACACACACACACACATACACAGGATTGGGGCAATCAACACCTACACCCTGCCAGTTGTCAGATACCCTGCTGGGATAATAAGCTGGCTAAAGGAGGAGATAGAAGCCACTAATGTCAAGACAAGAACACTCCTTACCATGCATGGAGGGTTTCACCCCAAATCCTACACCCTGAGACTGCACGTTAAACAGAAGGAAGGAGGCCGAGGACTAGTGAATGTTTAAGAACCACTATCCTATACAAAACAACAAAGATCCACGAGTATGCCAGGAAGATGTCCACAAATGATCACATCCCTAGTGAGTACCTCAGGCAGCAGAAACCCAAGAAAGAAGAGGAGGAAGAACAGGAACCATCATGGAAGGACAGGCCTCTGCACGGCATTCCAGATACCACCGGCAGAGAGAAGAAGTGGCTGACATAGAAAAATCCTCCCAATGGCTGGACAAAGCTGGACTGACAGACAGCACAGAGGCAGCACAGGAACAAACTCTGAGCACAAGATCAATAGAGGCTGGGGTCTACCACACCAGGCAAGACCCCAGGTGCAGGCTGTGCAGAGGTGCCCCTGAGACAATCCAGCACATAACAGCAGGGTGCAAGATGCTAGCAGGCAGGGCATACATGGAACGCCACGACCAAGTGGCTGGCATAGTATACAGGAACATCTGTGCCGAGTACGACCTGGAAGTCCTGAGGTCAAAATGGGACACGCCCCCAAAAGTGGTTGAGAATAACAGAGCCAAGATGGCTAACCAACCAGACATAGTAGTGGTGGACAAACAAAGGAAGAAGAGCATAGTGATAGACGTTGCAATGCCAGGCGACACTAACATCAAGAAGACAGAACACGAGATGCTCGATAAACACCAAGAGCTCAGAGAAGAGCTAGAGAGGATGTGGAAGGTGAGGGCAACAGTGGTACCTGTGGCAACTGGAACACTCGGGGGCAGAAGATTCCAGGAACAACATCAGAGATCTCTGTTCACAGGAGCGCAGTCCTGTGAAGAGCTAAGACTCTGTGCAGGACTCCCTAAAGCTCGCGGGCCTGGTAGAGGACCCGAGCGTGGAGGACAAATAAAGAGCACCCACAGGGCAAGTAGGGATTTTTTAAATAGTATTATTAATCAATTTCATTAAAAATGGAGGGTGAGACTCCATTTACTTGCACTACTACCACAAATACAGTGCACTGCTGCAAAACATTGTACTATATCTATCAGCTTGTCTTCTGACTTTGCATAAAAATTGTCACTAACAATTTCCACCACAGACTTCACAAATATCAATCAACAAGAGAAAGACAAAAATAAGCCAACCTAATTTAGGTGTATTTGTGGTGGTGTGTTCACTAAAAATTTTACTGGCATATCCATTTAATTGGGATGTAGTAAGGACCCCATGTAATGTAAAATGACCTTAAACACTGTTTCCATGCTTCTCTTGTTTGAAGCCTGTGTTTGAAGCCCCCACAAGGAGACCCCACAAAAGAAGCAAAGATATTTTCTGTCTTTCTGCTTTAAAACAAATCTCAGACAGTTTGCATTTTGTTTGTAACAATCAATTTTTGTAGCTCTCAATATTTTGAGAAGTGGTATTAGAGGGATTGAATCGTTGTTTGGCTTGAGACTGTACAGTGAGAAAGATTTTTGCTGCCAGATTGACTGCCTGTTTCAAGCAGTATGATGCTATACACTTTAGGTGTTGATGATAGCCCTGCAAGGACTCTTTTTGATGCATGATGGCAGAGGAGGGGTTTTATTAATGTAGTGTGAAGTTACCAGGTTGGAGAAACAGATGGAGCCATCAGGCAGAGCGGGGGGGTTTGTTTATTTTTGAGATGGCAGAGAGCGTTAAGGTTGTCAGGATAAAGCAAGGTTTGTGAGGTGAAGTAAAAACTGCTTTCAGTTTGGCCATTCAGATACTATCAGAGTCAAAAGGAGGTTGTCTCCTTCAGGAGTGTGATGACAGTTATTTAGACAGCTTGGAGCTGCCAAGTCAGATTGGTGTAGGTTTGACCTCAAAGATATTTGGAGCCCTTTCAGGTAAAGGATCGTAAAAGAAAGGTTATTTAGAGTGGGAGAAGTTTTCTTATTTCTTTCCATTTTTTTTTCCAGATTGCAGCAGGTTGGGTTGCCAGGTTTTATTGATCTGAATTTATATTAAAGGAAATACAAGTGAATTTGTTTTTAGGATTGCCACACAGGCTGTTAAAATTCAGAAGATGAATATTTGGTGCAGAATGAACGTATCTGCGCTGAAAATCAGCATAAGAAAATCAATGGCCAAGAGACATGACAGTCACTACATGTCCCTTTATGTCTCTGATCATATGGAGACGTGTGTTTAAATGATTTTATTGCAAGCAATTTTGAGATTCACTGCATGTACAACAGTATATTAGTATAAGCTCATATTTTACCTTTGCCATGAACAGGCTCTAGAAGTGAGCTTTGTGATCAGAGCTCCTCTGGCCTGACAGGGAAATGAAAGTGAACACAAGCAAAAAGCAATTTCTTTTCATTGGGAAAATGGCGGGCTGAACCAAACACTGTGGACAACAACAACACATGCACTTACGACTTCAGGGCAGAATAGACCCATTGTTCACACAAGACGGCTCCTGTCCCAAATATTTGAAAATGCCTGGGATCAGAATACTTGCCAGAACTAAGCAGTGCGTCCTAGAGGAGCGTATTGTTTGGTTAAAATTAGGATTCAGATTCAAGTGAAGAATAGAGAGCCTCAGTGATGAATACCAGTACATGAGATGTGTTACCATGTCCCCAGGAAGGATCCACAATTGAAGGCACGCTTTCTTAGACTCCAAAGTTTTTGTGCTGTTCTTGGCAGATTTTACAGGTCATTACTGGAATTAAGTTGCTGTGTCACAGCTTATAAATTGGTGCTTTAGATTACTTGCTTAACTTTCCACTTCCAGTGGAGCGTCTTTATGATTGTGACATGCTGTACTTTGTACATCAAAACCTAATGTAACTCTAATGTTTATGCAACCTTTGTTCTCTCCCAGTCCAAAATCTTCATATCCACGAGGTCACTGGCAAATTGTCTAGGGTTAGGGTTAGGGTTAGGTTAGGGTTAGGGTTGGGTCTTGTTTTAGCCACACATTAAATAGGCAATTTTTAAAATTTGTTACATATCAAATTAAATCTCATAAATTTTGGCATTACAGTTTTTCTGTTAAAAGCGTTTCTATTTTGTCCAAAACAGGGTGTAAAATTTAAATAAAAAAAAAAAAGTAATGTGTTAACTGACTCCTAACTCTAGGTTGCCAGTGACCTGGTGGGTGCTAAGAGGTTTAACGGTAATTGCTTTCATTTTTCACAATTAGAGAATTATCACCATGGCAAAGAAAACATACCTTAACACATACCTGCAGGGGATGAATGTAGCAGCATGTTTTCTACTTCTACAATGTACCTACAGGAAAGAAAAAAAAAACCAACAACATTTATGCAGACTCCATAACACAAATTACAAAACCTATTCTTGTTTTGGCTTTGGGTTTTAGAGGGTAGTTTTCCTTTAATGACCACCAAGTCCTGAGGGTAAGGAAAAGGAGGACAGTGGAGAAAGCGGAGTGGCTGCCAAGTTGGCCTGATCGGAGCGGGGGGGGGGCAGCAGGAGGAGGGCTGCCCGCATTATTTTTACAGAAATGCTGACAGTTCCCAACCAGAAAATGTGCTTAGAAACTCAAACCTTTTCCTGCAGTTACCTATTTAGGCTTTTCCACTTTAGTCTCAATGGATCTTTGTAGAACTGTGGCAACACACTTTAGGAAGTGGGCCAAAGTCATCCCTCATATGTCTCTGTCTGAAACTTAGTGTTGAGTTTCTGAGAGGGGATAAAGAAATGAACTTTCTGAAGAGCTGCCTTAAGTGAGCAGGCTACAGACTAGGACGTGGAATCAAAAAATGGTTCCAGCTGAGAAACAGTTGCAAATTGCCCAATCCACTTGAACTGTATGTCTCCAGCTTGTATGAAATTATTTTATCAATGCCAACTTTTTTCTGATGTTTTTTTTTTCTTTTATCTTTTTGTTCTTTTGATAGCGAACTCTTAAGTGTTACAACTCAACATTAGGGTAACAGTTGAGTCAATGCTGAAAACCGATGGAGCACTACTTTGTCCACTATCATAACAGTCGCCTCTTTATATTGTAAGTTAAAGAAAAAACCCAACAATCAAACAATCCCCTATGAGCAAGCACTTGGCAACAGTGGGAAGGAAAAACTCCGGCAGAACCAGGCTCAGTGTGGGGAAGCCATCTGCCATGACCGGTTGGTGAGGGGGAGCCAGAGATGATTATTTTTTTTATTTTCTTTTTTAAAGCCTGTCATGTCTGGCATTTTTCGCAATCGGAATGTTGATCCAAATGCACTGATGTACCAAACATATTTGCTTTTACAAGAACAGCTCTATAAGTTTTCTATGGGCTATTCTTGTGTTTGCATTTTTTTTTTTTATTTAGTTATTTATGCCAGATCTGACAGGCAACAAGGAAGGGGCAAGAAAAAGTGGAGGGAAAAAATGAAAAAAAAAGGGGGGGGAGAAGTATAAAGAAGAGGAAAAAAAAGAATCAAAGAAGAGTAGATCCAGAGCCAGAGATTATCAATAACTAATGATTAAATACAGAGTGGTGTATAGACAGAGTGAAAAGAGGTGAGTGAAGAAGAAACACACATTATGGGACCCCTACAGTAGCTTAGGCTTATTGCATTGTAACTAAGGCAGGGTTCGCCTGATCCACCCCTAACTATGAGCTTGATCATAGAGGTAAGTCTTAAGCGTAATCTTAAAAACAGAGAGGGTGTCTGTCTCCTGAATCCAAGCTGGGAGCTGGTTCTGGTCTGGATCCTTTTCAACCTCTGATCAATTGAATACTGAAAGCTGAAGGCTCTGCCACCCATTCTAAACTGGCCAGATCATGACAAATGGTTCTCAAACATTTTACCTGGTAAAACAAAGTTGTTGTTGGTTTTTTTTGCTTATTTAAAAAACAAAAAAACTCTGAAGTATCCTAGGAACCACAAGTAAGCCAGCAGTCTGAGAGTGATGTGCTCTGTTGGTGTGATATAGGACTATAAGGTCCTGGGTTTATTTGGCCGTTTTTTGACTACTTTTGTTTTTACCTTTATAGTTGACCTTAGAAACTGTTTACCTTGCCTTATTTGGTATCATTCTTTTCAGCACCACATCATGTGTGTGACTGTACATTTATTCTTTCATTTTGACATACTGTATTAACACAGTGGGCTTAAAATCACATAAAAACATAAAATCCGAGTAGAAACAAGTTAATTTTTATTACTGTAAAAATCACAAACATACTTAACAAATTATTTTTATAACTTAAAATGCAAATATAAGTTGTAAATTTTCAAAACTTATGTATAAATATAGTAAATAATACAGTTTTATACAATTATTCACATTAAAATGCAGGAAAGGCCTCAGGCGTTTTTCAGTACAACTATCTGCAGAACAATCAGGACTCACATTAATATGCCACACAAGTTATTTATGGCACCTCAAAAACCAGTTTCTGTCCTCCACAAATGCACCCAAATGCATCATATTACGCATAATTTTCTGATTGATTGATATTGTGCACTTTTTTTGTTTTGTTTTGTTTCATTAGCAAGCACTTCCTGTTAGCAAAACTCCCATTTTTGCCGTTTCTTCCTGCACAAAACGCGCATCAAACGTGAGGACAGTATACAGGAAAAAGTACGGTGTAAATTATTGGGCATAACTCTGGTTTTACCTGGCCTATCAACACAATTTAAAAACTAGTACGTAGTTTGAAGTCCGCACTTTAAATAAATGTTAAAGTGGAGACTTAGCACAGCAGCGTCCCGATGCTACGTCATCTCAAATCAGCGATGTCGTTTGGACGCACCGGTACGTCCGTGGACCCCAGAGGGTGAAGATAAGATGGGGCCTGATTATTCAAGACCTTGTATGTTCGGAGAAGGATTTTAAATTCTACTCTAGATTTAACAGGGAGCCAATGAAGAGAAGCCAATATGGGAGAAATCTGCTCTCTCTTTCTAGTCCCTGTCAGTACTCTAGCTGCAGCATTTTGGATCAGCTGAAGGCTTTTCAGGGAGCTTTTAGGACAGCCTGATAATAATGAATTACAGTAGTCCAGCCTAGAAGTAATAAATGCATGGATTAACTTTCCAGCATCACTGTGAGACAGGATGTTTCTAATTTTAGAAATATTTCACAAATACAAAAAAGCCATCCTACATATTTGTTTAATATGTGCATTGAAGGACATATCCTGGTCAATTTCTCACAGTGTTACTGGAGGCCAAAGTAATGCCATCCAGAGTAAGTATCTGGTTTGACACCATGTTTCTAAGATTTGTGGGGCCGAGCACAAGAACTTCAGTTTTCTCTGAACAGGAAACATGACATCAATACGGCATATCTGTTTAACAGACAGAGTATTTTTTTAAATATAGTTTTAAAAACAATCCAGGACTGGTAAATACCTTAGTATGCTTTAATCTTCATACGTCATACTTTAGCTATCTTTAGCCAGAAGAACAAAGAGTCCGACCTCTGACATCATAATGATTGTAGGGTCTTTACCTTACAATATAAGGTGCCCTGAGGTGACTGTCGATTTGAATTGAATCTAAATATTACAGCGTTGGTCTGGGACCACATGAAGATACTGAGACAGCCTAAAGCCTCAGAAAAACTGATGCCAACTTTCTTGCTCGAGAGTGCATGTCTGCAAAGTCTATGCGACATTAAACTGCACACAGTTGTATATTAAAGTACTGTTTCTTTGAAATTGTATTTTTCGCCTCATATACAACACTTTATATGAGAGTCCCTTCATTCATCAATCCATGATTTTTTCTTTAACTGTGTGTACACTTGAAGGCCGTGGTGGGGCTGTTGCCTATAAAAGCTGTCATATATAGAGAGGCCGGGTACTGTAAACTCCAGACAGGTCACCAGTCTATCACTGGTAATTGAGGAATAAAAATATTTATTCTGGAAAGCATTCCCTTTCTGTTTTAGTAGCCTGAAATTGCGTGCAGTGTTCTATGTTCGGTGTATAAAACATTTAGTAGAAAGCAGAGCCAAACTCACTATCGTCATTTTGCCTCTAAAACATAATATTCCGATTAGCAAATGTCTTTCCAGATTTAAGCATAGAACATTTAATCAGAGCACTGATTGGTAAAATATGCCTTCCTTCTGTGAAGTTGATTACGTAAACAATGAAAGTAAATGTGCAGAGCAGAGAGCTCGTTGACAATATGCTTTTTTTTTAATTCTTTGCTTCAGTCTTTCTTTTTTTTTTATGTTCTCATTAATGTAGTTTGGAGACAATGACTCAGCCAAGAGTTATCTGTTGGTAATTGTGTCTTCAAAGTGTTTCAGAACAACATGTGGCACTCAGAACGATTACAATGAGTGTAACTGTAGCACAAGGGAACTTCAGAGTCAGGGTGCAAAGGGACTGACCACTTCTCAGATGTAAATATTAATCTGTTGGATCCAGATAAATGGGTCCACATAGGTTTGACCAAATATTCACATTTATTTGATGCAGACACATCAGCAAAGAGAAGCACTGTAAACACAATAAATGTTAAGTTTATTATGTGGCTTTTTTTTTTTCTCAGCTGAATGGTAGTATATTAGCAGATGGTCAGTCTGGGTATTATTCACATGCACTTTCGTGTATGACTGCTAGAGATTGCCCAATTTTCTTTTAAATGTAGATATTGGCCAAAAAAATGTGCCTGCAAAAGCAACACGTGAGGTAGTTTGTTAAAGGAGGACAGGCTCGACCCAGAACGAACAATATGAGTGCAGTTTAATGTGTTCCACAGACACCGGGGTTCTAGCCAGCAGTTGATCGCCCCGGCGTTGCGTCATGCTGAGGTCGTCTTGCACCGCGTTGAGAATTTCACCGGCAATTATCAACCAGCAGAATCTTTGGTTGACTAAAATCATACCTAATCTCTACCCATTGGATTAGTCGTAGAGAGTTATGTCCAGATGAATTAAATCTGGGACAGTGTGTGAAGTGCACTCTTCCTTCTAGCTTTTTCCCCTTAAATGAATTATAAATGGAAACATATGATACGCTAGTCATATCATCTTAACTTTGTTACTGTAAACTGAAATCCTAAAGAAGTCTGAGCCACTTTCACATTTATGTGAGAATGGAAGCTTCATGTCCAGCTGCTGCTCTTGATGGGCCAGCAAAGCTGTGGTTGGACTCTTGCCGTTGTAAAGCTATTGTAAACCATGTGAATCATTTTCAGAGTTGCTTCCCTTGCTACATGCTGAGGAGGATCGGCAAGCAGCAGTGCAGCCGAATGAAACGGCACTTAGGCATTTCTAAAACTAATTTACAGTCGACCTCCCTTACAGTGGGAGAGTATGCCACTGACACAGATGTAGCAGCTGCTGTAGATAAAAGACAGCCTGCCCTCCTTTGATGCACATAAGTTAGGAAAACAGGTTGCAAAGTTACAAGCTCATTAAGCTTCTCTGAAAGAAGCCTTCATTGATAGTTTAAAGCAAAGCTCTAACAAGCCAAAAAAAGAAAACCAAATCCAAACTCAAGGATCCCCCCAAGGAATATCCTCTGACCCAAGCGCGTCAAAGCTCACAGAGAAGCCCCACCCATGGTACAGTTTCAGATGTGGCGAGGATGGTCATATTGCTCCGTCGTGCAACAATGGACAAAACTCTCAGTTAGTTTAAATGAAGCGTAAAGAGTTCAACCAAAAACTACATGTCTGGGAGGGTCAGAATAAGACTGGTTTAAACTAAACTCACTTCCTGGGAGGGACTACCAGGAACTGAAACTAAACATGAATGTCCCAAAATAAAACTTGAGAGTCAGGCATCTATTCATTCCCATGGAGCACAACCCCAAATTAGGCTAACTAAAGGACTTGTATCACAGAAATGTACAGCAAATGTTACAGTGTCAGGAGTTAACTGTAGTTGTCTCCTTGAAGCTGGATCCCAAGTGATCACTGTGTCTGCTTCTTTCTACAACACCAATCTGCTGAAGGGAGATGCTGATGTCTAACCTGACCTGGATTTTGGGCATGTGTCCTGAGTGAAACATCACCTAAAAGACAAAACACCCTTTAAGCAGAAGTTCAGACCCATCCATCCAAATGATTATGAAGCTGTGAGGAAGCACTTGCAAACACTCCTTGATCTGATCTGTGAATCAGTCCCGTTGTGCTTCGCCGATTGTAGCAGTTAAAAAGAAGAATGGAGAAGCCCATCTTTGTGCTGATTATTGCAAGCTTAATACGCTGACAATACAAGATGCACATGCACTTCCAAACCCTGAAGAGATGTTTTCCACCCTTGCTGGATCCAAATGGTTTTCAGTAATGGATCTTATGTCTGGTTATTACTAGATTAAGATGGAGGAATGTGATAAGCCCAATAAAGCATTTGTGTGCCCCTTGGGATTTTATTAGTTCAACTGCATGCCACATGAAATCACTAACACCTTCCAACGATTAATGGAATGATGTATGGGGAGTCTTAGTTTGAATGAAATTGTGGTGTTTTTGGATGATATCATTGTGTTCTCCAGTACATTATAGGAACACAAAACCAGGCTTCTGCATGTCCTTTAGCAGTTGAGAGTATGGGTTGAAACTTTCTCCACAGAAGTGTCACTTTTACCAAAGTTCTCATATGGAACATTGTATCCCACAAAGGTATAGAAAGTGATCCCCAGAGTTCTCAGAGGTCTGGCTAAGACCCCAGGAAGGCCAGAAAAGCAACACCTGCCCCTAGCGGGTACCCTAAAGAACCTTTTTCCAATTGTTGGACCTTGCCAGGTCCTTTGAGGTGATCATAGAGAACCTAACATCAGCTCTAGTACTTGGATTTGCTAATCCAAAATTATCAGGCATTTTTCACACCAATGGAAGTACCTCTGTTCAGGAGGACGATGGTGGTATGAGGGTTATTGTCTATGCTAATAATAAACTTTCACCCAGTGAAAAGCCGTCTCCAGCTCATAAACTGGAGTTTCTAGCTTTAAAATGGTCCATCACGGAGAAATTTCAAGATTATCTGTATGAAAACACATTCACGGTTGCAACCGATAGCAACCCGCTGACCTATGTTCTGAAGTCAGCCAAGCTTGATGCTGCCAACTACCCCGGTTGGCAGCTCTTTGCACTCTTCAATGTTAAGTATCAACCTGGAATAGACAATCAAGATGCAGCTGGCCTCTCTAGACATCCCCATGATACTCTGGCTGATGACTCTGCTTCTCTTGAGGAGAGAGAGCGAATTAAACAGTTTAATAGTTTGCTTCTCGTCATCGTTCTTTAGATGTAACCACTGACACAGTTAATGTCTTTTGCCACCACCATCTCTTAAGTAAAACTGACAATAGAATCCCTTGCTCAACACATTGATACAGTGCCAGACATCTATGGAGATGATAGAACAGCAGGTTGTTCTGTCTACAGTGAGGCAGAACTCCAGCAGCACCAGAGATCAGACCCAATTATTAGCCATGTTGTCAACTTGTTGGAAAGTGGAGATTAATCTAATTACAACCCTAGCCCTGACTCCTTAGAGCTTAAGCTAATGCTAAGGTATGGAAAAGGTTAGAACTGAAAAATGGTCTCCTCTACAGAACCTGCCAGTCCCAGAGTCCCTAAGGACCTCCCTTCTCACTTGCCTTCATGAAAATATGGGGCAGATGAGCTTTGAGTGAACCATCAACTTGGTTGGGTGATGATTTTATTGGCCTAAAATGGCTGCTGACATAGAGAAAAAGATCTTGTCTTTTGGATATGTTGTGTTAGAACGAAGACACCACCTGAAAGATCAGCACCTTTTGTGAATGTCCAAACAACTACTTATCCTGACAGCCACAACACCAAAGACATTTGGGTCATAAGTGATCATTTCACCAAGTAAGCTCTTGCTATGGCAACAAAATCAGCTATCAGAACTGTGCCAAACACTCTTAAAAGGTTGCTGAATGACATAAGCACCACTTTGACAAGATCGTGGGAGAGGCAACATTAGAGGAAGGTGATCAACTTTACCAAATATGACACAAATTCAGCTGTGCCTGAAGAGAGCACTGATGTACACATTGTGGATGTAGAGGTTGCTATAGTCATTGAAACTGTGGTGGATCTGAGCCCACTAACACCTGAGGCAACTTAAAGGGGTGAGGAAACTGCTGCAATTGCAGAAACAAACAGCTCTATACGATGCCAGTTCACTCAGGCAAAGCCTACACACAACCATATTTTCATTTTTTTTAGATCATAAACCACCAAACCGCACTGCTTTTATGAGATGCCATTGTCTCTTTTAAAGGTTGCTAGTGCACAGTAGCTGGACATAAACTTTTTTAATGAGGGGATATTGCACTGGTCCTGAGTAGATGCTATTATTATTATTATTGTTATTATTATTTCTGCAGATACTCTGCTCATCCTGGTGACAAGCAATTCAAAGCAGTCCTGACAGACTACCAATATAACACTTTCTCCTTAAAAAAAAGCAGTTGTTGCACAAATGAGAACTTGGATGAATGAGAGTGTAATGACTAAACAATGGAGAGCACAGCCTTAATGATCTAACATATTAGATACATCCAATATTAGATACTGCAGACATTCCCAGTTAAACTCTGATGAAACTGAGTTTAACTGGGAATTCTTAGTCTGAATAGCAATGAAAATAGGTTATAAAATTGAGTATGCCACAGCAGTTATTAGGATTCCAAGCCAACACAAGGTTCAATTTCAATCAATTTTTAACTAAGAATATTGAATATCAAATGAAATTTTATATAATATGCAGACTCAATGCTGGGGTCAGATTTGGTAATGTTACTGACCCTCAGACATGAGTCCTTCTTGTGGACAGCCACTGGCCAAAGCTTCAGTAAACCCAGTCAGAGGTAACCTGAGCATGATGCCCCAAATGGGTTTCATCGTTTTTAGAAGCGGGATGATGGGATGTTAGTCTTGGCTAGACTTAGTGAGTTTTTTCATCCTCTTTAATAAAATATGTGACCACATTTTGTAAAACTTTTGTCACTGATTTGGAGAGGAGTAATTTGGCTGCGTGCTCTCCTGCTCTGCATCTGTCCTCTCCCCTCTCAACCTCTTCCTTTCCCCCACCACTCATCCTTTCCTCCTGCTCTCTCTCTGTGCAGGCAAACTTGGCAGACTTTGAAGGACAACTGACTGAGCCAATGACAGACTTAAAGGACTTTTAAGGAGCTAGTCCTCCAGTCTAGCTTACGAGGGCATGTGCGCCACACGGACGTGCCCGTGAACCCGGATGAGCACCATCGCTGCTTCATACCCTGTAAGAAGAGGACGGCCCCCTTCCCTGGTAAAGAGGTAGGCTGCTGTAGTATGACACTGCCAGCGCTGACTGTGGTTGCCTTTAATTTGGTTTTTATAATTAAATTTCACTCTAGAGTCTTAAAGTAATCCAGGCATCTTGATGATTACTCTTCTTCAACATCCAGCAGGAACTGTGCATGAGACAGATTGTCTTTGTCACAATATCATTTTTCTTTTTCTTTTCCTGACAACATCATATATAATGTTCAGTATGAAAATATGACCTACTGTATGTGGTTTTAAATGAGGGTGAACATTTGAAATTCAGTATAGTGAGCCATTTCTGGAGGACAAGAAGCCTTCAGATTTTACTTTATCCATAAAAATTTTAATGTTTCCACTTTTCCTTTCTTCTCATTGAACCCGCTTTCTGATTTAAAAGTAGCACAGCTTCATGTTTAGTTCAGTCCTCCATGAATTCATGCACTCAGAATTTGGAGGATTATCTTTATACCTTTTTAGTCTCACTGATGCCCTTGTATTCACAGCTGCAATCATAAAGTTTTGTGTCTCAGCCCGTAAAGAAAAAAAAAAGGGTGTGGTAGAGTGGGCCAAAATTGAAAGTACAGTCTATGTCATGGGCCACATAGGATTAACCTTTATTGAACAGTCTAAAACTGAAAATATCAACAATATGAATTTGAATGGCCATATTACAGCAACGTTTTCCTCAACACATTTAATAAAATATAATATTTTTTTCAAAAATAACATCAGGGAAAATGAGAACATTTCAAGCTGATGGAAATTTGCCAGTGATAGCAGCAAAACGTCCAGAAACATGAAAGAACAAGCTACTTCTTTCTGGTTCTTTCTTACTTTCCACGAACTGACAGATTTCCTCAGGCAGCTCATCGCGCCTGTGTGATAACACACGTCACCAAATTCAGAAGCTATTTCCTCCAGAAAAGACTGAAACTGCGGGTGATTTAAACCTTTGCTTCTCATAAGGTTCACTGTCTGTGTTACGCGTGGTGACACGTGGTGTACACAAAACACAGTGTCCGCCGAAGAGTTCGGCTTTCCGGGCTATCTCCAAAGTCACAGGAAAAAGTCGCTAAATTTGCCGTTAGTGGGGTCTGAAAACTCGCTAAATTTAGCGACAAAGTCGCTAAGTTGGGAACATTGAACTCCTGGGAATTTATGTTTAATAGGAAGCTCAAAATTGTCATTTATGTCCCCTTTTCCACGTCTTCCCTGTCGCTTTATTGCGAACAGGACTGCTGTGACATCACAAGTGCACATTGTGAATAAAACTGGGCCGTCCCAGGTGGTAGATGGCAAGTTGTGGGAAATGATACTAAAGTGCAGCAATCTAGTCAGAGCAAACAAATCAGTCTGGTATCAGCGACGGGGCGGAGGGCGCAGGGTGCACGACCGCTTGATAATTGCCGGTGAAATTCTCAGCACGGTGCAAGACGACCTCAGCATGACGCAGCGCCGGGGCGATCAACTGCTGGCTGTCTCTGAAACACGTCAAACGGCACTCATATTGTTCCTTCTGGGTCGAGCCTGTCCTCCTTTAACAAACTACCTCACGTGTTGTTTTTGCAGGCACATTTTTTTTGGCCAATGTCTACATTTAAAAGAAAATTGAGCAACCTCTAGCAGTCATACACGAAAGTGCATGTGAATAACGCCCTTTTGTGTATGGTATATAGTTCAGATAAAACTGAGGTTATTGTACTTGGCTCCACAAATCTTAGAAGCATGGTGTCTAACGAGATACTTACTCTGGATGGCATTACCTTGGCCTCCAGTAACACTGGGACAGAGCTCGTAGTCATTCTTGAGCAGGATATATTCTTCAACACACATATTATACAAATATGTAGGACTGCTTTTTGCATTTGCGCAATATCTCTTACGTTAGAAATCTAAAATATTGGTGTGAGAATCTCGGTGATCCATGTTGTATTAGCTGTACTGGAAACCCAAAGTTCTCAAGATGATGAGCATGAAGCAGAGATTGACTGGATTTAGACAATAGATGGCTTTAGAGTTTTAAGGAATCCATAACTCTATGATCATGCCTCTATTTAGTTGCTCAGCAATTTGCTTCTTTTTGACATTGCAGACAATCTGTTGGAAATATGTGTTGATGCTTGACTGTCTAGCATTTGTGGACATATATTTGATGTTAGGAATAGGCTGGCATTTGAACTGGAGCTGTACTAATAACTGGAGTCAGCTGTAGAAGACAGATTACCCCACGAAGAATGATAAAGAATAACCTAACTTATTGTTTGCTGGAGATTTTAACACTGAGACCTTGCTGTTGTAAACTATCCTCTACCCACTGCTACATTTGCATAGTTCACTTTGTTATATTTTAAAAGTAACAGACTCGAAATTAGTGTTTGCAGTGCTCCAGGAGTCATTTGTTCATTTATTGTGTGCAGTCATTTTTGTGTTATTTCTCTCCAAAAGTGATTCATTCTGACTATAAAATGGAAGGATTTGTATCTAAAAAAAAAATAAAAATAAAAAAATTAACAGGAGATGCAAAGTCATGCAGTTTGAACAGGATTAAAAGTCAAGTCACCGTCGACCTTCTTGCCATTTCATTTTCACTCGACGTATTGTGAGCAGCTGTTGAATTGCGGAAGTTTCTCTCCACAAGAGAAAGTAGAAATTGATAAAACGGTGAAGACACAAACCTGCTGTATGTTACCTTGACATCAAACATGACATCAAACAGCTTACTCTACTAGATGAAAAAAGAAGGCAGATAAATGAGTATTATTCACAGGCTGACAGTCTGGCTTTCTTGCAAGATACATTTAAAACAGTTCAAAAGATTAAAAAGAATCCATCATTTATTTTGTTATTCTGTCTAAGGCAGAAAACAAGATTTGAAAGTCGTATTTAAAGGTTAGTTCTCATCAGTCTATGGCGGGCTGTGATGGGGTTCGGCAGCCTGAGGGTGACCGCACTGAAGGCATTTACACAAACATTTCAAAGAGTTTGCAATTAAAGGGTGTGTGTTTGTGAGCCAGAGAGACGGAGAGAAACGGTGACTTAGGGTAATGCAGCCTTAATAGCCACATTAGTTTCTTGCTCCGACTGAATCGTTTGAAGCAACTTGGACAAGCAAATAGGTCCATTAGGTAGCTATAGATCCCATAACACACGCTGGAATGGGCCCCTGAGTACGCAACAAACCTGCATGCACCTGCACAGTCCAGTTCTTCCTTTGTCACAGAATGCAGCCTGCACACCAATGTGCACTTGCAGTTTGTCTCTGATTAATTTACACACCCTGTGCACACACATGAACACACACACACACACACACACACACACACGTGCGCGCAGGGAATCATATCTTTTCCCAGTGGAGCTCTGCGAGTATTTGAAGGCTTTTCTATCACAACTAATTTGCTGCTGCTGCTGCATTCACTGCTGCAGTGACAGGAGTTTCCTAATGAGACAGAGTGCTCACAGTAATGGCAGGTGTGGACCTTGAATCAGAATTACAGTAATGAGATGAGCAGACCTAATGGTCACAAACAGAATAATAAGAAGTACAGAAGCAGGATGAGAGCACCAATAATGAGAGCAGAGGCTGGGAGACAACACATAGTAACAACAGGAGGTGACTGCTGCTGCTGTTGTGTTGGGGGGGGGGTAACCTCAGGATTTTACACATCTGGGGGTTTTCTTTTCTAAATATTCATCTCTGTCTATTAAGTAAAATGAAAAAAAAGTTTTGAAGTTAAAGTTTAGTCATGAACGTGCGGCCTACATACTGAAGAGGCTTTCCTCTCCACCTCTCAGTTGTTGTGGAGTTCTGCAGTGTGACAAGATAACGGCCTCATAAATAGTCATCGTTAGCAGTGAAGCTTCCATGTTCGAGTTGATTCCTGCAGAGCGGTTTGCCCTCAGTTACCATGCGAATGCAACAGTTTGGCATTTCTGTGACAGCATTTTTCTTTTAATGCAAATTTACCTCAGTGGTGGAATGAGCTGCAGACCGCAGAATCTCTCATTACCTTCAAACATAAGCCATTCTTATCACGCGCTGTCGCCCTAAATACAGGTTTGTGAGTGTGTTGGTGGTTGCACATGCTCGAGGTTGTGGTCTTATTGGTCCAACGTGTGGAAATGGGACAGTGGGGCTTAACACATTTTTTATTCATGGGCACATGCAGCCCAGTACAACAGCAAAACCGCGACATTACTGACCCCTGACCCGTTTCCCCTTTGTTAGTAAAAAGTCATTTAGTCAGTTTGCTTCATTACAAAGAAAAACTACTGGGCTCCTGGGTGAACCTTGTCTTACCTCAGTAAAGACTTGTAAGGAAATTCATCCTGTAGAGTAAAAAGTCCTTTGCTTCAGTTTTCACATACATCTATGAATCTAGTCTCACAACAATGAGGAGTGGCCTACAGTATTTTTGTTTTAAAGGGCTATAAAATGATGACATCCCTTCATTTTTCATGGTGTATTGAAGTGCTGGCAATTACGCTAGAAACCTACCGAATCTAAAGGTCTTAAACACGTGCTTAGAAATGTTTTCTTTGAGCCCAAACACCATCTTTTCTGATACCTCAACAGCTGGTTAACCAAAGAGCCCGTGAGAACAAAAAACACAACGCTAACAATAAAGAATAAAGAGTGAGTGAGAATGAAACAACAACGCAGTTTGTCTTCATTTATGCCCCCACGATTCCTGTAATAATTATAATTAACAGAATGTGACTGTTTCCTTGTTTTACTGTGTTGTGGTTTACTGACCGTTCTGAGTCTCTTTCTATACAAGCTGAGGGCAGGTAAACCAAACCAGAGTTCGAACTGGGCCTTCTGCCTTTTAAAATGCTTTTTAACAGTTTTAAAAGTGACCCGGGGGAGAGGGGGGGTAAGAGAGTGGTCCTCTATGACTTTATATATTTTTACCTCCCACAAAGAGGTGATTTTTTATTTATTTATTTTTTGTAGTGTTTGCATGCACGTCATTGTGTCTTTGAATTCTGATCAAACTTTGTAGAAGTCAATAGATTGATCTGAAGATTAAAATGATAATATTACATAGAGCTAATATTTGTTATACTGCCATCTGATCTCTTCTTCAACATCAAGAAACTTTCATAAAATCTTTAAAACTCCTTAAAATCCTGCTGCCTTTGTTTGTATTTGCTGCACTTAGAAAATCACACTGTATACGGCTATTCTAAATATCACATTATAGTTTGCATCCAAATATGTCACATTTGACCTCTGACCTCACTTTTACATTTCACATCTGCCTTTCTTTCAAGTTGAGCCCAGAATGTGTTTCCACTTTAAAGAAAATACTGTCAAAACAAAGAGAATGAGCTGCCTAGTTAGAAATACATTGTAGTATAATATTCTATAATATTTACAAATCAGTACCTATTATCCATTACCTGCTCCTACACAGTGTTTGTGTAATTAAAGTAAACATCTTTCATGCTACCCTCCACCTGTTTTTTACTGAACCACAAACTGTCATGTTGGAGGTGCTGCGGACTCAAAAGCAGAGGCAGAGGAATCGGTTTTAGTGCACAGTTTTATTTACAGTGATGGAAGGCAGCCGGGCAGGCGGGCTTGGGGATGGAGGGGAAAAGGGACTCCGGTGATGGAGGAGGTGACTAGGGCCCCAGGGGAGATGTGGTGAGCAGGCCGAGAGGTGGGCTTTGGGGGAAGACTGGGCTGCGGTCTCCGGGAGGACTTCCACTCGAACAGGGAGGAATCTGGACACAAAGCAAGCACAGGTAAGTCACGACGGAGATAATAGGAGAGACTCACGGGATGATGGCCGAAACTAACTGGTTCTCAGTCAACGATCCAGCGACGGGTGGAAGCCTGCTGCCCGCTTAAATAGAGCTGGACAACGAGATGATCGGAAACAGGTGAGAACAGCTGATCGAGGAGGGAGGAGACACCAGCCAAAACCGCGCCCACCAACACACAGCCACACACAAGGGGGAGGAACAGTAGTAGGAAAAAAAGGACATCACTGCCAGGGACCATGACACAAACCTTTTAAAGTATGTTTAAAAATGCTTCTCGTTAACATTGTGAACATTTTAAACTGCGTTTATGGACAGCATAAAAAAATGACACATCTTGAGTTTTTTGTTTTTCTTTTTTTGAACCTGTCATGTCTGGCAGTTTCCGCAATCGGACACATCTTGAGTTTTAACACAGATGAAATAAAGTGGCCCTTGTGCTCTGCATTATCCTCCCCGCATTAGACTACACACTGTTATGTTGACAAAGAAACATACAGTGAATATAATAACAGAGCTCTGACATTTTTTGAGAGCAGGAAGCTTTTTGGTGCAAAGGTCACACGGAGAATTGCACTTGAGACTGGAGGTTGTTAGTTTCTGGTAGTCCCTAGAGAGGCAGCATAAATATGGGTGTTGAAAATGAAAAAGCAGCCCTCATTACCAATGCTTTAGTGCCCAATAGCAAACCCTTAAATCTGCTCGGTGGTCAGCAGATCAGACTGTGGTTTTAGACTAAGCCTTACAGATATGACTGAGACTATGTTCTTCATTGTGATCTGTGAGTTTCTTAAGCCCTGCTCTGCAGGCCAGATTGCATCAGGGAACAGAAAGAAGTATATTTGTTGAGATCTGTCCAAGCTAATGTGTCTCTTGTTGATATGCTGTCTTTGCCATTAATTAAGCATTGGTGTGATGTGTTGTGTTGTCTACATAGCCATTTTCCCCTTCAGAAATTCCCCTTCAGGGTACCCAACAATTCGACCTGCATCTCAGACAGAGGTTGCAGTTCAAAAAGCCCCAGCAGCAGAAAGGGTAGCTTTGGGAGTTTGGCTTTAATGGGCCTGTAACTAGCAGGGCAACAATTGCAATGATAAAGTGTTCACACTCAAACTTCGAGGCTGCTGCAGTCTCTGTAGAGCTGAAATTACTGAGTAGGTCTGGTTATACAAGATTCATATCCCAATATACTTGGGCTTAATGATGACGCATGATATGTATCTCAGTATTATTTCAAAAGAAAAAGGTCAGGAGCTGCTGCATTTCTTAGGAACATAGTTAAACCATTTTACACCTTTCTTTCTGTTGTTTAAACTAATTGTAATTTAATAATTATAAGAACTGTTTCACTGGGTAAGCTGTTTTCATTCAGTGGGGGATAGTTTAGCGTCTTTGAACTGGGTTGTATGAACTTCTGATCAACAGCCATTGTTTTACATACAGTATCATTTTTACACTGCAGTCAGCTTACCTATCACATGCACACCAGTGGATGCATCTGAGGCAATTTGAGGTTCAGTTTCTTGCCCAAGGACACTGAGGACACTTTGACATGCTGACTGGAGGAGCCGTCTAATGATCTACCAATTAGTAAACACCTTGCTCTGATTGTGTTGTGGACACAATCAGCAGCCAGATGGATTTCAAGCAACATATCTTCGAAATTGGTTTGCGTCTATGGGGTAATTAGAACTTTATTCACTGCTCTACCCACTATCAGATAACAAGGAAGTGGAGCCTTTACACTCTAGACTCTGCCGCAGATGAACTGAGTGAGGGGGGTCGGGGGTGGGGGTGGGGTGGAGAGTGTCGAAATACAAACACAACATAAAAAAATTGATATGAATGATATCACTTTTGAAATCATATCAATATTTGTTTCTCAATAGTAAACATAAACACTGAAAGAAACAACATCGACATGGTTTAATGTTAACAACCAGTTATTTAAAATCCCACAGCATGATTTTGATTTGCAGCAATAAGCTTTGTTGGCTTCCCCCTCCTCAGCCTTTCTAAGCATTTGCAAAATAATGCAAAGGATTCATCATACAGAAGCTTTTAGCCCATCATTTGTCCATCAAGTTATCTAAAGTTCGGTGATTCAGATGCTGCAAATATAAACAGGACTCTGAAAAAGGGCTGTTTGCTCCCTGGAGCTGTTTGGCCACAAATTCATGAATACTGAGCTTGGCAGTGGTTTTCTCTAGAGAAGAGTTGCTGCCAAATGCCATAAATACACCCGTAAATGTAAAAATACTGTTGCTGCTGTTGAACTTTGAAAACTCTTTTGGAAACAGAATAACTCAGAATGTGTGTGGTGCTCCGTTCCCGTCAGTGCAAACTCAAGGTCAGCAGACATATTACTGTCCTGACAACAGCGGTCGACTCAGCCAACGGACCGAGGCCACATCCGGCTGCTGACAGGCTGCTTGGCCTTACTGGCTCCCTCTCTGTGTCGCTTTATAACTTTATTGATCTGGACAAAGCAGTGGAGCAGACAGGCCTATTACAGTACACCCTGTAGACCGCTGTGTTTCTTTCATGGTCATTCAGTGGAAGAGGTGCAGCACCGCCTCAACAGTGATCCACAAAAGAGTGCAAAAGAGTTTTCTTCCCAGGCAAAATTTAGCTTTTTAGTTTGAAATCACAAAGCAGAGAGGTAGTAATCTTGGAGTTATCGTTTCTGGATTCTGCAGGGCTCAGGGTTAAAAATTTGGACACCACTGTTACTAATATTTGGGGGTTTTTTTGTTGTTTGTAATGCACCAGGCTGTAAACATGTTTATTTTTGTTTTAATGTCATACAAAAACACCTTTTAAATGCATGCTCATTGCTTGTCTTTCATATCTGATAGTTGAATTACTAATCCGACACACTGGCACTTCTAAATGTGAGCACAATTAACATTAAAGGCCATGCTCTTTTTTTGACTTGTCAAGCTATTTAATGTCAGCAGCTTCAAGGCTCGCGCTGTGTTTCCTGCTGGCTGTGCATAAAAACTTTGGCTACGAGTTGCACTGTCAAATAAAGCCACAGTTTGTCAATTATAATGGTGCTTCTTCAGCAATAACACACGTCCAGTTTTGATGAAAGAGTAGCAAATAAAATGCCTCAAATGAGTTCCACTTCCCCTTCCCCCCACTACACAATCCTCCCCACCCCCACACACAACCCTTAGTCTTTTTCCCGCGGTGTTGTCCTGTTGGCAGAGAGCAGGCGTGCAGGAGGGGAAGAGAGCTTTGATAATTGCTTGATTGAGTATCTGAACGTCACACCCGTGTGAGAGCTGTGAAGGATTCCTGATGCTCCTTTGCATCGAGACTGCGAGCCCAGAATGGTGAACAAATGATATAACGATGGAATTTATCTCCGAGGACACAAGGCCCATCGGTGTTATTACTTGATAGTTGCGCTGATTCACCAGTTGTTTTAGTTTTGTTTGGGGAAATCAGGTGAATATGAGAATGCGCTTAATGATGCTGTTGTTATTTTAGCCCCCTCAGACCCCCACAAAAAATGCAGTGGTTGAGCTTTGGTACTGGTTTATTCAGCCAGTGTTTTCTTTGGTTCAATGCAGTCCAAAAAAAAAAAAAAGAAGTAGTCTGACTTGTCATTTCAAACACTGAGGCAATTATCTTCTTTAACGACAGCTTCTGCTCGTCAGGTTTGCGGCATTCTGCCCCCTGGCATCTGGGGTTTGTGATATTTTTCCACATTTGGCACGAAAAGCACATCAAACCTGTCAAAATAGAAGTTTTACAAACATCCTGCAATAGACTGGCAACCTCTCCAGGTTAGAGAGAATTGATTAAGTAGTTAAGAAAATGGATGGATGGATGGATGGATGGAAACTACACCTTGTAAATGTAAGAAATCCTGTTAAACTCCCTCCTGAACAGGCTGCAGTATCTGCAGATATATTTCTTTGGCTATGATAGCTGGTGCTGTTTTCTCCTGAGCTGTTTCTTGGTTTTGATTTGTTCTGTTCAATTTATTTTACATTTTTTTTTAGCCGGGTCTGTTTGAGGGTTGACTCATAAAATTTTGACTTTATAGAATTTAACTATCTGGGCGTTTAAAGTTGTTGATTTCATTCACACATCAAATTATTGCACTGTTTTTTCCTCAAATCACACATCACAGCTCCGTGTGTTAGTGTTCAGACTGAAATGAGAATATTTTTTTTTGCTGTATTGGTGTTTGACCCCAACTGACAACCCAGACAATAAATTCAATCAAACAGCTGCAGAATGATGTGGGGCGATCATTTGTGTCTCTGAATCAGCGTTCTAGTTCATCTCTGTGGCGTTGGGTCGGTTTGAGGCCACTCAAATTCCACACCAAACTGGGAAAAGTGTAATTGGCCCGACTTCGTGCACAGAGGTGTTGCCACAAAACTGGAATGGACAAACACACACCTCTGACACTTTTCTGTTCGGCTTCTTGAAGATGTGTGCACACACACACACATATGCATTTGGCCTCCCTACACCTTTTGTCTCACCTTTTCTTTTTCTTAAGTAATCTTGGTAATGTAGTATCGTTGAAATGGATGCTAATCAAGAAAGAGATCAAAGCAACTTGTTGACTTTAAATAAAATATGGCCCCCTGCTGGTACCACAACTTAAGTATGCAACTTTCATCTGTGTCCATTCCAGGACAGGCAAAGCATGACAATTCAATTCAATTCAGCTTTATTTATATAGTGCTAAATCACAACAGTCTTCTCAAGGCGCTTTATACTGTAGGGTAAAGACCCTACATTATTTACAGAGAAAACCCAAAAGTTTGTTGAGTTTTCCCTTTTAAGAGAGCCAGAGATTAAATGTGGAGTGGGGTCTAAAAGAGGTGAATGAACAAGTGCATCATGGGAACCACCAGCTGCTTAGGTCTACAGCAACATAACTAAGGGAGGGTCACCATCCAGCCCTAACTATAAGCTTTATCATAAAGGAAAGTTTTAAGCCTAATCTTAAAAACAGAGAGGGTGTCTGTCTCCCAAATCCAAACTGGGAGCTGGTTCCACAGAAGAGGGGCCTGAAAGCTGAAGGCTCTGCCTCCCATTCTACTCTTAAGTATCCTAGGAACCACAAGTAAGTCAGCAGTCTGAGAGCAAAGTGCTCTATTGGGGTGATATGGTACTATGAGGTCTTTAAGATAAGATGGGGCCTGATTATTCAAGACCTTGTACGTGAGAAGAAGGATTTTGTCTGTAACACGCTTTGGCTTGATACTGGGTTGCACACATCCAAATGTCCATTTTAGGTTACTGTATTTCTGTAAGATAATTTAAAGTGTTAAAGTGCAGTTAGAAATGTTATTGCCCACAGCTTCATTACACACTGTCTCAATGCTGCCGCCTTCAGATTGCTCTTTATTTTTAGTCTGGTATTGTAAAACACCATCGTTTGGAATTCTTTTAGATTTTTAATATAATTGAAAATCGCTCTCAATATTTTCTGAGTTCACTTTGCATGATATTATTTTGTCTCACTGCAGCATCACACTTACTATTTCAGAGCATTTCTTCACAGGGGCTGGTTTCTCGTGAAGCTATCAGAGCTGCTCACACAGTAGATACGCTGTGTTTAGCTGCTGTTTGGTGCCCACCTCCTCATTGTTTAGTTTTGTTGAATGTAATAATGTTTATTTCAAGGTTTAATAAGACTGTTCTCAATTAAAAACACTGGCAGCTCTTTTATTAAAAGCCTGAGTTTCTCAGTGTGGCTAATATTTTCTTTATCTTTCATTCAAGGCATTCATTCTCAAATATGAATTTGTGCCAGTAGCAATGATAATTCTAAAAGCACATTTATGGGTGTGTTTACTGTATGTCATTATGTGATGGCATGCCTGTCTTTCACTGATGGAAGAAACACTTCCAAAATTGTTTCCACTGGTATTTCTTTTATCATTTAATTGGCAGCAGTGCACAGTTACACTGAATTCAATAGCAACAGCAGTTGGAATGACCGTTTGTGCCTTTATATTTTTTCTGTCTGTTTGAGATACCATAAATAACCAATCAAACTGGGAACTCTTCAAATTCTGCGTTCCCTCAACTAAATGACCACTAGCGTGACAAATCACTACAATGCACAATACACTGATGAAACACTCGCGTTAAAATTACACAACATACACACACACACACACACACACACAGGTAACACTGGTAATCCAACTGGGAGGGAAACAATGAGTGTCTCAACATTCAACAAAAAACAAACAGAACTATTCATTAAGAATAAAAAGCAGCACAAATTCTTGTGACGTGTCTTTACATACCAATTGGATTTTCTCGAATGAAGAGTTCAAGCTGCAGTTAGCAACTTTTAGCCACTTGGTGGCCTTAAGAGCTGGATCACATGGGATCTTTGGCAATATTTTGTACAGGTGTTTCTTACACAGGCAAGGCTTGCAACACAGATGCTCGCGCTGTTGTTTTGGTATTTCTGCTTGTTTGGCCGTTTCATGGCATTTCCGACGTCGTCAGTGTCAGATATGTTTTTACTGATGCCTGCGTGCCTTCTGTGCGTAGGTCATCATGCTAAACTCCCTATCTCCTGATTTTCATGCATGATTCCTCTGCAGTTATTGTGTGGCCACTTTAAGTAAAACTACAAGCATTAACTGCATGGCTATTGCAGGATGAAAAATTCTGGTCTCCTGCATGTGATTTGGACTGAGCTCCAGTTGTCTTACATTAGATAAAAACCTGAGGTTTTGTAGCTCCCGTCTCAGGTAATTCATTCAGCAAACTAAAAGCTGTGGTTGACTCAGCATCCCTGGATCTGTGTGCTGCAAGGAAGTCTCAGAAAAATGAGTTCTAATGTGCGATCTCAGTGTTAATCTTCTAAATGAGTGAGGATAACTTAATAATGGTAAAAATCTAAACCCAGTTTTGTGACTGTCTCCCACTGTTTGTCGACTCTGCTGCAGCAGGACGTGTGCTGTAAATGTCAGGGCAATTTTTCATCCTTCATCTGTGCTGAAATGAATTCCTGAGGCCTCACTGTTTGGCAGTAACAGCCGCCTGATCTGCGGCTCGGTTTTGCTTTTGTGTGCTAATGCCCCCCCGAGGAGCCCCAGCAGGTCTGTGCGTGGTGGCTCAGTAAATCTGAATGTCATGGTAATGTTACACTTTACCCCTGAAATGATGGAGTTATACGCTTTGCCTATCTATATCTGGTGAGATTTCATCAGACAGTGGTTTGTGGTTGTCTGAAAAAAGGTCCAAGTTTCTCCTGCTTATTTCTATTTTATGTCCTCATCAGAAAAATGTGTTGTTGTTTGTTTTTGTTTTTTTGCAAAGCCTTATTGAATTTTTCAATTCTGCTTTCTAAGAGGGAATTTCCAGTTCTGTCTCATTTTGAAATGATACTGACAAGTATCCTCCGTGGATTATATGGGCTGCAGTTTGGTAAAAAGCTTGATATTTTGTGTAGCTTGGATAATTTATTTAAAAATTTAATAAACATATAATGCACGCTGTTGTGCCGTAAACTTCTGGTTTCTGGAATCTCCTCTTCCTGACAGTCATTTATTGTCCTGTCTCTCTCCCCTCAGCCCCAACCGGTCATGGAAGTTGACTGCCCCACCCTGAGAATGGTTCTGCTGGAAGTTTCTTCCTGTTAAAAGGGAGTTTATCCTTCCCACTGTCGCCAAGTGCTTGCTCACAGGGGGTCGTTTTGACTGTTGGGTTTTCTCTGTGTTGTACAAAATAAATTGCCTTGAGGCGACTATTGTGATTTGGTGCTATATAAATAAAATTGAATTGAACTGAAAAGAATTATTTACTGCAGTTCCCATTTTGTTGCATTTAGATTGCATTAATTGTTATTCCCTGAGTTATCCTGTATCTCAAGTCTCCGAAATATTAGAAATGTACTTGTAGAATAATCTTGCATTACTTTTCTTTATAACTGTAACATTACTTTCATTGTGGTATGCTTATATATTTGTTTCATTATTTTTTATTTTAACAATATTTACGGCTGCACAGTGACCTGACAGGTCAGTGTGTCCCTGATCGTGAAGTGACCTTCAAAGCTTTGCCATTTATTTTGGCACCTATAGCACAGGTGGGCGGAGGGGCACTGACATGAAGCAGCACAGAGACAGCTGCTGGGGTTTTTTTTGTTTTTTTTTGTGGATAACGTGTCTCAGAGTTGTGTTGAGAATAGATCTTTCTAGGGCAACGCCATCCTGTTGCCAGTTGTAATGACACTAACTGTAAAAAAAATATGTGGAAATATTGTAACAAAACTCCAAATGCAAATTCAACACCTTTAAATATGACACCTTCCACATATCTGCTAATGACACACGAACCCCCCAAACTCCCCTGCTGCCCCTGACGTCTTATTGAGATCTGCATACAAACTTTATATTTGATATGATAACGCTGGATTTTAACAATAACCTCCATCTCTGTTAGGGACACAATTTGTAGTACTGGTCTTTGATTTAAGTATACAACCCAATTAACCCTTGAAATATCCAAGAAAATAAAAGGAAAAAAGGCATTATTGGAAAAAAGATGATTAGTTGTAATTTGCCAAGAGTTTAGTAAAGATTATTCAAAAGCCAGTAAGGTTTATTTTGTAGGGTTGGAGTTTTAGGTTTAGAGTTGTGGTCACTTGTCACCTTCAACGAGTTCTGAGGCCTGTCGTGGTTAATGTGAGCAGGGCTTACATGAACAGCGTGTGAGGAGAGTAGAGAGGAAACAATATTTGTAAATGCAATCTCAAGACCACCAGCTATCGTCTGCCAACGCTTTAGCTTTTTATTGGCTCGTCCTCATTTATCCACATTCTTGGGATGCCTTGGCACAGATATCAACTGTCTGTTACTGGGATATCTGCAGGTTACACTAGAAACCAAAAAGAAAAAAAGGTTTGTGTTAATAACTGATGGGTTCCAGATAGTTATTAAATTATCTATTATTCACAGCTGTTTTTATACTGATTAATAACTTCTGCTTAAATTGATTAAATCCCGGCAGGCAGACAGCAGAACAGTCTTCAGTTTCATGCCACTGCCTTTAAGAGCATGCAGGCAGATGCTCTTTGTATTAGTCGTTGTGTTTGCACACTTGAAATATGCCCCGTAGTTCTGTATATTGTTAAATAAAATTTGCTTGTGGGCACAATATCATCACCAATTTCCTACACATCACCTGTTGGTAGGTGTTTTTTCCTCAGGTGCAGCTGCACACTGTGAGCTTTCAGTGTTTTTAAGCCTTTTGTATGTGCTGAACAGCTCCAGTTAAACGTTCACTTTTGCACTCTGCACGTCACAAAACTTCACTCCTCCTCACTTTGCTCAGTTCACTCTGTGCAGCGGTTCTTGATGAATGACTTTTCCAACAGTCGAGCTTCAGACAGCTTCGCTGTGCGGACCATTTGTGATATAAGGTTGTGGGTATGCGCTCGTGGTGGCTTTACACTTTGCTGGTCATACAGCGACAGGGATAATTGCCATGGCGGGATCTGATTTCCACAGTGATCACAGAAAATATTGTTGGACAGCTTAATTAGTTTCATTCAGCTTCATGCTGTGGACTGATAACATTGCGGAGGTTTGCTGATTCAAATGAGCAGAGGGTCAGATTTTCTCATTTTCATTTTTTTTTCTTTCTTTTTTGTCTTAGACCAATGAGGAAAAGGGAAAGAAAGGAAATGAACATGTGTGTGTGTGTGTGTGTGTGTGTGTGTGTGTGTGTGTGTGTGTCGTGGGGTCTTTGCAATTTTAAATAATACAGACAATGTGACATCAATGTCAATTGAGCAAATAGGTTTTACAAGTATGTGATGCTCAGTGTAAGAGGGGAATTACATATGCTGTCACCTTGACAAAGAAAAGAAGAACATAGTATGTTACCCTGGACAGGGTAATACTCTACTGAGCATGTGCAGTAGAGCTATAGGATGTATAACATTGCCCGAATGTAATGACCTCTTAAATGAGCGTAAATGCAGACAAAGTGTTTTGTGAGTAGCTCTGAACTGTGGCAGGAACTTGCAGTCCTGCAATATCTTTGTATATCCTGAGGAAAAAGCATCTAGAGAAAAATACACACAGAACGCTTGACCCATACATTTTTGCACTTTGCAATCATGTTCTAAATATTTATTACTGCGATGCCTTTATTAATTTTTGTGTAAGAGACTATACTACCAATAGCTAGAGGCAAAGCCATTAACAGCAGCTGTAGAAGATGTGGGCTGTGATAAACAAGTCAGACTAAAAACTGCTGGAGCCTTCCCTGAGTCTGGCCCTTAATTGTTCATTTATTCATGGGCTTTGTAGTTCCATGTAAAGCTTATTTTACAGTTCTGCATTTGTGTCAGTTTGTGTAGGATTGCCCCCACAGAGCCTGTGCAGAGGGGTGTGCAACCTCAGCCAGCATGCTCGTTTGCAGCCCTCTAGAAAAGCAACAGCACGTAGGTCAACGCCGATGACGCTGTGGATGGGTCGATGCCGATTGCTTCAGACTGGAGCGCAGCATGAAGCTCGCCATGTAATCAAAAACAGCAGGAAAAGTGCAGAAAGTGGCTGCAGCTGACATGTTTTACTGACACTTCAGATCTTTGTTGGTGTCACTTCACTCTTCTTCATGCCTGGCTGAAGGACCAACAACAACACAAGCAAGAGTGGCCCACAGACCAGTTGTTTGTGACATTGCCCCCTGGTGACAGTAAACAGCTACGACATGCAGGCAGTGGTCTGCACTGGCATCCATAGGCTGTGTGGGAGCAGCACAAAGGTATGAAAAAGCCATCAGCTCTCCTGTGTCACCTCACTGTAACCATGCAACCACAACGATATAATGTGGTCCAAAAATTCAGATACTGATCTTTATTTTTTTAATTTTCATTTGTTTTCTTGTCACGTATTTATCTCTTTACATCGTTCGAAAAAAAAAAAAAAACAACTAAATATAACTGACCTGTTTCTAACTCTTCATCACAGTATTTTTTTTAAACATTTCTCCAGTGCAAAGTTGATTTGATTAATATCAGCCACTGGCAGCTGTAAATGCCATCTCATTTGCAGGTAATCCATTATTAACCCAAAGGGCCAGAATCAGCAGATGCCATTATTTGGCAGATATACACTATATTGCCGAAAGTATTCGCTCGTCTGCCTTCACATACATATGAACTTGAGTGGCATCCCATTCTTAATCCATAGGGTTTAATATAGTTAGGGGTGGATCAGGTGACCCTGAACCATCCCTTAGTTACACTGCAATAGGCCTGGTTGATGGTGCACTAAGTGTTTCTATTCATTCACTCACTTCTCACTCTGTTTATACCCCACTCTGCATTTAATCATTAGTTATTATTAATCTCTGGTTCTCTTCCACAGTGTCTTTTGTCCTGTCTCCCTTCCCTCCCTGAGCCTGATTCTGCCAGAGGTTTCTTCCTTTTAAAATGGAGTTTTCCTCCCCACTTAAAAGGGTTAAAAGGGTTTTCCTCCCCACTTTCACCAAGTGTTTGCTCAGACGGTGTTGTTTTGATTGTTGGGTTTTCTCTGTAATTAGCGTAGGGTCTTTACAATCTAAAGCACCTTGAGATGACTGCTTATTATGATTAGATGCCATATAAGATGCCCACCCTTTACATCTATAACAGCTTCAACTCTTCTGGGAAGACTTTCCACAGGTTTAGGAGTGTTTATGGGAATTTTTGAGCATTCTTCCAGAAGCACATTTTTGGGGTCAGACACTGATGTTGGAGAGAAGGCCTGGCTCACAGTGCCCAACTCCTGAAAGACACCCCCACACCATAATCACTGACCAATTCTTTCACAGATGTTTGTAGAAGAAGTCTGCATGCCTAGGTGCTTAGTTTATACACCTGGAAGTGATTAAAATTTATGTTTCTTTTTTTCCCTTCAAACTTTTCCGTTAAGTATTAAGACTTGTTGTTTTTTGGGTTTTTTTTAAACTTTGAATCAAACTCAAATAAAGACCTTTAGTGGAATTGGAGCTCTAACCTTGTAGTCTAATTTGCAGAGTCTATTAAATCGGGCTCTGAAGTAATTCTGTGTGCGTCTTTCTGCTGCTGACTCAAAAACGTCGAGCTCCTGCTCTCAGCCACAGCTGAGGATGCACAGTCAGCTCTGTGTTGTGTCGCAGTGGATCTTGGGGCAAAGGGATATTGTGCTTTAGTGGACACAAACTGATGGGTAATTTGTTAGAGTTGGAGTCCCAACCTCATCCAGCCACAGGCAACATCCTTAATGTGTGCTGCTGAACAGTGTTTTTAGTAGCAGATTCCTCCTGTGATAACAGAACAGTCTTGTTTCATGAAATTTCACACGAGATGTAGGTCGCTAACCAGAATGCTGCTTCTTTTGCAGATTTATTGCTGAAACTCACTTTCATAGCAAATGAAAGGTGACCTGTTATGGCTTTCCTTAGATTCTTTCATATATACAATATACTGCTGGTGGATGCTGATATCAAATATGGCCAGTGATCTCAATCAATGATGTCAGTGTATGTAAAAGTAATCACTTTGAGCCAAAACACTGGGCTTCAGACTGCTCTGAACAGACTTTTTTCTGCTACTTGGTCTGGATGATGTCACAGAGTGGATATCCTTATATAGTCATCACAGGCACACAGAAGCTTCATCCACCGGCTCTTCAAACCTTCTGTTTGTGAGAGGCCGTTTATTTTTTCACTAACAGGGGAAAACTGAATAGTTTCAAATATTTTAATGTGGCTCTGTAACCTCTGATCTAATCCTGATTGTGCACATGCGTGTCTAAAGAACATGTTCTCTGCATCACTTTTTGGCTTTAAAGTGTCACTGACTTGTAAATCCAAACCCACTGGTGTTATGGCCTTTACGAGCAGTGGTGCACTGGCTCAGACAAGCTCAGACACACACCAGCACTCAGAGTTCTGGATGGATATCCAGGGTTTTGGCATTGAGGCAGACGCAGACTTATAGTGAATGGTGAGCTAACTGTGTTGCAGCACTGAGAGGCTGTCTGGATTTCACACTGCCTGGAGTGGAAAGTCTGTTACATGTCTGACTGAAAAGGATATATTGCTAAATTTACCAGCCAGATGAAAACCCGAATCAGTCAACATGAAAGTAAATTTGTATCATAGGTGCAAACCCAGGAGCAGCTCATTTTCCTTTTCTCCTTCACCTCTGACTACAACCTGAACACCCCTCATTAAAGAGAGGCTGTGAACAGTGCATTTCTTCACAGGGGATGCACTTGGATCTGCTGCTTACAAACTAAGGCTTAATGAACACTTTCAGTCTGCTGCATACAGTACCATTCTTTTGCTGTGTGACTGTAGTTTTAATCTGCAAACTCATCAACTTGGCTGCTGAATTTGCAGTGACTAGTTTTTCAAGGCTTTTGGTGTAGCCAGGATATCCAGTGGGTGGGTATCTGGTATCCAGTTCAAGACTTTTTGTTCCATCTGCTGGTCACTGTTTACAAACGCACTTAAAAGCATTGTATAGTAAGATGATAAGGGTTTCCGGATTGATGATGTATTTCAGTAACTGTATTTTGTTTGCTCTTAACGTAGACTATTTACATACATGCATATATGCACATTAGGTACAGAGGATGCTTATCTAGATACTCAGAGTCCTGACGATTTAGAGTGGCTAGAGTTGGCTCAGTTCGTCACTGCACATTTATGTCACTCTATTCAGGCCTAATTTAAAAGAGGTGCTCTCAGCTTCCAGGCAATGGCCAACTTCAACTTCACCACGAGCTTAGAATAATGGGAAATGAAATAACACGATGAACAAGCAACAGTGTTGGGCAGAGAGGAATTTCGAACACAGTACAAATCATGACCTGGGTCATTTTATATATATATATATATATATATATATATATATATATATATATATATATATATATATATATATATATATATATATATATATATATATATATACTGCTCAAAAAGAATAAAGGGAACACTCAAATAACACATCCTAGATCTGAATGAATGAAATATTCTCATTGAATACTTTGTTCTGTACAAAGTTGAATGTGCTGACAACAAAATCACACAAAAATCATCAATGGAAATCAAATTTATTAACCAATGGAGGCCTGGATTTGGAGTCACACACAAAATTAAAGTGGAAAAACACACTACAAGCTGATCCAACTTTTATGTAATGTCCTTAAAACAAGTCAAAATGAGGCTCAGTATTGTGTGTGGCCTCCACGTGCCTGTATGACCTCCCTACAACGCCTGGGCATGCTCCTGATGAGGTGGCGGATAGTCTCCTGAGGGATCTCCTCACAGACCTGGACTAAAGCATCCACCAACTCCTGGACAGTCTGTGGTGCAACATGACGTTGGTGGATGGAGCGAGACATGATGTCCCAGATGTGCTCAATCGGATTCAGGTCTGGGGAACAGGCGGGCCAGTCCATAGCTTCAATGCCTTCATCTTGCAGGAACTGCTAACACACTCCAGCCACATGAGGTCTAGCATTGTCCTGCATTAGGAGGAACCCAGGGCCAACCGCACCAGCATATGGTCTCACAAGGGGTCTGAGGATCTCATCTCGGTACCTAATGGCAGTCATGCTACCTCTGGCGAGCACATGGAGGGCCATGCGGCCCTCAAACGAAATGCCACCCCACACCATTACTGACCCACTGCCAAACCGGTCATGCTGAAGGATGTTGCAGGCTGCCATCGCTCTCCACGGCGTCTCCAGACTCTGTCACGTCTGTCACATGTGCTCAGTTTGAACCTGCTTTCATCTGTGAAGAGCACAGGGCACCAGGGGTGAATTAGCCAATCCTGGTGTTCTCTGGCAAATGCCAAGCATCCTGCACGGTGTTGGGCTGTGAGCACAACCCCCATCTGTGGACGTCGAGCCCTCATACCATCCTCATAGGTACTGAGAAGTGGTCTGTGGTCCCCACCTGCAGAACCACTCCTTTATTGAGTGTGTCTTGCTAATTGCCAATAATTTCCACCTTTTGTCTATTCCATTTGCACAACAGCATGTGAAATTGATTGTCAATCAGTGTTGCTTCCTAAGTGGACAGTTTGATTTCTCAGAAGATTGATTTACTTGGAGTTATATTGTGTTGTTTAAGTGTTCCCTTTATTTTTTTGAGCAGTGTATGTATTTGGTCAGCCATCCAAAATGCATGTCTGCCTATTGTGCTTGTAATCTGTCAGTCAAAAGCTAAAACCTATCAGTAACACTGCTGCGTCCCATCTATTTTTGGTCACGCCCACCACCTCCATTACTTTAATCCAGGGGTGCCAAACTCAGTCACAGGACGGGCCAAAATTGAAACCACAATCTGAGTCGCGGGCCGAACAAGATTAAAAATATTAATTTTAATCAGCAATATGAATTTGAATGGCCAAAATGCAGCAACTTTTTCCTCAATACATTAAATAAAATTTAAAATTATTTTTTTCTTCACTTTCTGCACTTTAGCAAATTCTGAGAAATAAAGCCCCAATTGCCAAAGTGAGAATGTTTTTGGAGTAATTGATTCAACCGTTACCACTAATTATTCGAATTCATTTGTAAAGATTAATACTTTCTTCTTTTTTTCCCACTAAAGCTGACTAAAACTTGACAAAAACTTTTTGAGTTTTTGTCGACTAGAACTCACTAAAACTAAGAAGCATTTTCATCCAAAAGACTAAGACTTAAACTAAAATTAAATGGTTGCCAAAAACAACAGTGGTTTAACTTAATGTGTTTGCAGAGTTGTTTTTGTTTCGCAGGGCCTGTGCGTTTGTCGGTGAAAGGCTCAGCTACATGTGGGGAGGGTGCGGTGTAGAAAACAAAAAAAGACTGTATAACTTAGTGAAGAATGACCCAAATAAAAAAGAGCAAAGCAAGTATGATGACTTTTTTTTCTCCCTTTTTTTTTGTTTTGGGTTTATTTCAAATGTTATGGACACAAAGACGAGAGAGAAAAACAAGGAAAGGGGAAAAGAGAGAGATGGAGGAAAGGTTTAAAAAGGAGATAGAAGTAGAGGGGAAAAAAGAGAGCACAGAGATAAAGCAAGTCAGCACCCTTGAAGTCTGCCTCGAGACCTGCGGAAAGAGAAAAAAAAACAGAATCCACAACAAACAGCATATGCAGTATATAATAACAGTTATAACTTCAATGGGAAGTACACAGTACAAGGTAATGGAAGGGAATACAAGAGGTTATTCAGTGGTAACCGCAGCCCAACTGAGAGTGTGTCTGGCAAACACCTGAATCTAGACACCTGTGCATGCATGTGTGTGTGTGTTATTGTGTCTTTATAGAATATCTCCCTAAGAATATTTGATAGTAAGTGAGGGGGCCCACACTAGGGGCCCTAATCTCAGCCCCACAGACCCCCCCCCATTCCCCCACAAGCCCCGAGGTCCCCCGCCAAAGGACCACCCCCAACCAGCACACTAACATCCAAAACGCGTCCCAGAACACAGATGCCACAGATCTCCCATCCACAGGGGGCGCTCCCGCAGAGGGCCCCAGCCCCGAAAGCCAGCCAGAATACACCTCCCTCAGCGCGAGCCCAGCTCACCTCCCCTACCTCAAGCACCCCTGCCGCATCCCACCCCCCCACCACACAGTGTGCTGCAATAGCAAGACAACAGCCCTGCACGACACCACCCCAGCCCCGCACGCAAATGTAAACAAGCACACAAAACCGAGCCACGCAACCATACCGGACCCTCCCAATCCAGCACCAGGACAAGATCAACTCCCCCACCAGGTACCCCAGGCAGGAGGCCCGCACCCAGGGTCAACAGTCTCCACCATGCCCCCTCAACCATATAAACAAACCCTTGTCAAGATCCCTGCGACCTAACCCCAGGGACAGCCATCACCAAGCCCAGCCCCATCGCCGCTGCCAAACCAACCAGAACCTCAGCGGCCCCAGACCCGAAAGAAGGATGCACCCCCTCCACAGCACACTCTGCAACCCTCCACAGCAACCCCACGCGGCAGGGCCGACATCCCCCCAATGGTGTGACAAGGGCAAGAAACCAGGGAGTCCGCCAAGCCACCCGCTCCACAGTAGCAACCCCAGGCCGCCCATGAAACAACACATGAGCCCATCCAGCCAGGAACCCGCATCCGAGCCCACCCAGCGATCCCGGCCAAGTACAACCCGCCAGCCACCCCCGCGCCACCACAAGGTGCACCCCACCAAGTGTGATGACTTACTGTAATATGTTTTTTTGCAAATCACTGCTGCACAATAGAAGACTTGGACTACAAAGACTGTCCAACCCCAGTGTAAACTGCAGTGTTCAGCTTTACAGTATTGTGGAAATTTAACTTAAGGAAGCAAACTTTCAAAGGTTTTAATCTGCAAAATGGTGTTTTTCTTATGACTACACAGCCTTTGAATCTTACACACACACTATCATCCACCCTGACCTCTTTTATGCATTTTTCTCTCCCTGTGAAACATCAGTGTAAATGATCTTAAAGTCTCTACTCATGAATGAGCTCAAGTCTTTTATCGTGCACTTCAAGAAGCATAACAGCAACATTTCACTTTATCTTCTTGATATAAATGGGCATTGTTTTCAGTACTGGCATCAAAAGAAAGGCTGGAGTCTGCCCAGTATGAACTTAATTACTACTTGACTGAAATTCCACATTAATTAGTAAACGTGGTGGTACAGAATTTTAAGTCTGTTTATTTATTTATTATAACATCTTGTCTGCTGACGCATGCGGCTCGCTCGCTCACTAATTGCAGTTTCTGTTTACGTATGCAGCACGAGACAGAAAAAAAGAGAACATTATTATAATTATATGTAAAGGTTGCTTTAACGTGACACTGTGAAAAATCACTTGGACAACATTAATGTGAGATAGACTTAAATGTGGCCCCCACACATCACAGGAGCAAAGCCAGCAGCACCAGGCGTGTTTATTAGTTTGTTTATTTATTCTTTCGATTCCTTCATATGCCCACTTATTCCATCACTCTTGATTTCTCGTTCCCATTCTTCACCAATTGCTCTTCTTCCTCCTCACTCATGGAGCTTAAATCAAGCGGCAGGGAGAGAGCAGATAAGGCCTTGTAAGCTCGTATATCACCACAGACAGGCAGGATTGTCTTTATCTTGTGAGGAAACCCAACACCACGAGGCATTGCTCGAGGTTGAAACCAGTAAAGCTTCCCCAGTAGATCCCAGTACACTTCCCAAAGCTTTAGCACAGAGCCAGCTTTATTATCGACTCTTGCCTGGGAAGATATATGATACTTTAGCACACAAGCACAGGTACACCCACTTTAGATGCAATAGCAATTCAGTTTTCTCTGCTCCTTCATTATATGTGTGTTTACTCGAGCTGAGATAATGGTCTGCGCCTATTGGCTAAAGCCTTTGCTGGCTGTAATCCTCAGGGACCTATCAGAGCTCAGCGCTGCCTGGGGAGCGCTGGGCTGAATGTACTCATATGCCGTGGATAGTCCACCGGGAACTTCTTTTTCCTGTACTGGGAACTCAGTGAAAATGAGGTGTGTACACATTGGTGTGTGCGTGCGTGTCTGTGTAAGAGAGAGAGAGAGAGAGAGCAGGTGTTAAGGCTACAGAGACCAGCAGACATTTTTGTGTTTTTTTTCTCTGTTTTCTTTCAACTCCTGCTTCACCACAGTGGATGAGTATGTAGGGCAAAAATGTGCCTGATTAGCCAGAAGGAAGTGGGTTTTTTTTTTCTCAGTGTACTTTTGATATAAGAGTAGGTAAGTATTTAGATCAGTAAGTGGGTGAAAAGAGAAGACTGTGTGACTTTGACAAAGTAAGTACGGAGCATCCCGAGTTCTTGCTCTTGAATGAGGCAAGTAGAGAGTAATATCTGACAGGACTGATGCAGACACTGCTCCAATCTGTTGTAGGAAAGAGAACTGAACAGGAAAGCAATGTTTCTGTAGAGGATGGATGGATGGATGGATGGATGGATGGATGGATGGATGGATGGAGAGGTAGCCTTGTGCTGTCATGGCTCAGATAAAAGTAGCTCCACACTTCATTTACGCTGCATCAAGTGAATTTTGATGAATAAAACTTTTTGCAAATTTGTTCTTGGTAAATCTAGAGCTCAGCGCACAAAACAGAGTTAAACAGAGGAAATGAGACAACTTGTTGCTTGTGCTGTGAAAACACTGCCTGCAGTGTCTACTCAGATTATTGTATGTTTTAAAGATATAATTACTTACGATTGTGAGCGTATTAAACTGTTACTAGCAGGTTTGGGGATTATTTAAAGAGCTGCCAGTCACCCTAAAATCATCACATTTTGAATTGGCTACCAGTTGGACTCGGTCTCTGTTCAACAGGGCTTTGAGTTATATTCTTAAACAAGAGAAAGGCACCGATATTTTCTCTCAAGACAGAACCAATTGAAAATGGTGGAATAACAAATATTAACACTGGAAATCATGCTCATGGTCATGTGAAGGTGGCTATTAACTTGATAAGTTTCCCCACACTAGTTCTGAGCACATTCACACGACAGTGGGTGGTTTTGGCAAATGACCATCCACGATCACTGACAGGGCCGCTGTTTTATAAATGAAGAGAAAACTACAGTATTAGAACAGTGATTTTGGTTTGCAAAGAACTGATCAGTCAGTAAGACCCCACCACACTGACGCAAAGAACCCTGCGGACGAGCGACCACAAGAAATCCACAGAAATTCATGGATGGGAAATGTAAACAGACGATAGCATGCACAGCGTGACCCGGAGGCACGTGACGCCGGTAGGACATGTGTGGATCACTGCATTGGTGCGATGTACTGATGGCAGATGCGGAGTGAACATGACTAAAAGTCATCATGGATGGTATTTTCATAATTTTTCTGCAGCCTGCATTAACCAGCGCTTTCAGCCTGACTGCAGACGACTGACAGACTGTTAGGGGACTGAACACGACAAACACGCTCTTATTTTGAAGGATGAA
>JAMQGT020010210.1:0-12978 GCA_024447675.2 Pterophyllum scalare | reverse complement strand
ACAGCTTGTTGTACTTCTTAGACATTCCTCTCTTTATCACACCTTTCTGCAGATTTGATAGCTTTCTGACTTCCCTTTCTGACTTTTTCAGTTAACATAGTCACTAAAGTGGAAAATTAATTTAGAGTCTTGCGCTATAAGGATCCCAGGATGTGGATGAGCTCCTTCTGAACCTTATCTGTGTTTGCAGGGATACATCTGCTACGATGATAAGCCACTCTCCTAGCAGCAGCTATGATACATCAGTGGAGGCTCGAATCCAGAAGGAAGAGGAGGAAATTCTTATGGCCAATCGGCGCTGTCTGGACATGGAAAGCAGGTAAAGTAGAGGAAAGTACTCTTCTACAAATGACTGCTTGATTATGTCAAAAAATGCTATGCAACAGATACTGAATGGAGCTTGAGAAATGGTTTCACAGACTGGTTCCATGCAGAGTTTTATTTATGGTGTGAAAACACCAAACATCAACTACAAAATTGTGTGCTAAAATCCACAGAACCCGCAGAGCTGTGCTGCTACTCAATTCAGTGGCTTCTCAGCTGGATTCACAAGTTAAATGTCTCAGATTTCCCCACTGTGGGCTTGTTTGTAAAAGCCACTGTGATCATAAAGTGGAAGACCAAGTCTTCTGGATGACTGCGACTTTGGATCCTGACATGCAGCTGAACACTTGATCTAACATCTGTCTCAGCTCTGCTGTCATAAGGACAAATACAGAAAATGTTACCATTTCATACCACAGTACCCACCTTCATTTTAGATGGAAGCTCCTAGCGTATCACATTTAGATTTTAATTTGAGCTCTTTACTTTTCTGTATTTTGTATTTAGTCGAGTTCATTCTTCAGCATTATTTTTTTAACTTTCTGAGCTGTTCTGTGAGGTTTGAGTGGTAAGACTAGAAAAACATTATATAAATACAAGTACATTTTGTTTCTTTTATTGAGTTGTTTTGCATATTTTAGCTGTTGTAACAGTGTCATTTTGGGGCTAAATAAAGTCTTTCTTATTTTAAAAGACAATGCATCATTTTGTTTCACTGTCTGCATGGAGTGAAGGCTCGCCAGGGTCTCACTGCCATAAAATAACTGTTGCTCCATTCCACCCTAATCCAGGATAAAGAATCTCCATGCGCAGATCATTGAGAAGGATGCCATGATCAAGGTACTCCATCAGCGCTCCAGGAAGGACCCCATTAAGTCTGATACACCATCTGCCATGAGGCCCTCCAAGTCCCTGATGTCCATCTCCAACACTGGCTCAGGTGGTTCTGGATTGCTCTCTCACAGCTTGGGACTGAGTAGTTCACCGATCACGGAAGAACGTAAGGACACGAGTTGGAAGGGCAGTCTGGGTAAGAACCAGCAGTTACTACAGTAACTGCAGAGGGTTTAGACCATGTGATTGTTTTAAATATAGCAGATGAAACGGTCCTGTGGGTGAGGCATCAGCTGTAGCCACTGGGCTATTGACAGTGTTTCTGAAGAGCACTTGTTCTCATGTTCCTCCAGGGGTTTTGCTGGGTCCTGAGTTTCGCACCGAGTCTCTCAGGACAGAGTCAATGTCATCCATCCCCCTCCCCAGTACTTCCTTCTACACCAATGACTGCAGGCCACTCAAAGACAGGCAGCAGAGACAGCTACACACAGACCGACAAGGGTCACAGTCAGGACACCAGCAAGCCCAGCACTCCAGCCCTGCAGAGCATGACACTGCCAGCTCGCCTGTCCAGCCCCAGCCCTGTCTCTACATCCCTGACCGCATAGCAGGTCAGCTCACAGCTCTTTGTGATAGAGAGTTACTACCCAGCTAAGCTGGATTTGACCTTAAAATTAGAACTCGACTAGATGCTGACTTGTTCCTTTTTGTGCCTTGGAAAGTAATGGTTTTCTACTCCTCCTATTGTCATGCAAAAGCTTTTTACACTACAAACCACATTCACCCATTAATGCTCAAACTGATACAGGGCTTTATTCTATGCCTTTAAAGGCTTTTTATCCATCACGCACATACACTCACGCATCGATGGATGCATCAGGGCAATATGGGGTTCAATACTGTGCCTAAAGAGTGAGCTGGGTATCAAACTAGTACCCTTCTGCTAAGGAACCTCTGTGGTGCAGGTAGGTTGGACCTCTGAGAAAAAGTCAGATTCTTCCACATCAGCATCTATTATAAAATGTACACTGGTCAAAAGAATTAAAGGAACACTTGCAGCAGCCTAAGCCTATGGCATCATGGGTAAGGGCCTCCTCATTCAACCCAAACATTAAGCTCTATCAAAAAGGAAAGTTTGATGCCTAGTCTTAAAGCAGAGAAGCTGTGTCTCAAATCCTGGTTCCACAGAAAGGATGTACCTCCCGTTGTACTTCTGAAACTACAAGGAAAACAGGTTATTGACGGATACCATACGCTTATGGGGTAATATGGTACTGTGAGGTCTTCTAAGATAATGGGTAATCCTGACCAGGTATTCATGAAGCAGTAATGATTACTGTTATGCACCCAAAACATGTCTCCAGTGGAGACCTCTTGAGGTTAGTATTTGAGGGAGTGCACTGTGGGTAGACATGTCTATAGTCAAAATCAGATACTTATTCAGTACTTCATGTTTACTCAGCAGACCCATGAAATGTGACATTTTGTGTGTGGGATTGTTAGCAATTGATTTGAATTCAATTAAATTTTATTTATATAGTGCCAATTCACAACAACAGTCACCTTGAGGCACCCTATGATATTAGAAAGAAACTCCCAACAGTCACACCGCTCACTATGAGCAGGCACTTAGCGACAGTGGGAAGGAAGTGGGAACAGGAAGAAAGCCCCAGCAGAACCTGGAGGAGCAGCCATTCACTGCACCTGGTTGGGGGTGAGGGACAAGAGAAGTTAGTACCACACAGAGTTGCAGGTTAACTTTCATTATGTAAATCCATTCCCAAATTCTATGGCCCACCCAAACCTTTAGTTAGTACTGTAATCATCACAAAAGCAGAAAGGTATTTCCTTTGTGTTTGAATTGATTCATTTTGATATACGTTCAGGTCTTTATTCTCCATCAGCAGCTTCACTTTTCAGTGCAATTTCCTTCTAAAATAATGTAAATATAACTAATTTGTAAATAAATTACAAAAACCATTTCAAAACCTCTATCTCTAACCAGATACTTACTCTGGATGGCATTACTTTGGCCTCCAGTAACACTGTGAGAGTCATTTTTGACCAGGATATGTCCTTCAATGCACATATTAAACAAATGTAGAATTGCTTTCTTGTATTTGTGCAATATTTCTTAAATTAGTGAAGCTGAAAAACTAATCCATGCATTTATTACTTCTAGGCTGGACTACTGTAATTCATTATTATCAGGCTGTCCTAAAAACTCCCTGAAAAGCCTTCAGCTGATCCAAAACGCTGCAGCTAGAGTACTGACAGGGACTAGAAAGAGAGAGCAGATTTCTCCCATATTGGCTTCTCTTCATTGGCTCCCTGTTAAATCTAGAATTGAAAAATTTTCAATTCAATTTTATTTATATAGCGCCAAATCACAACAAACAGTCGCCTCAAGGCGCTCTTCTCACATAGAAGGTCATGAACTACAATGCCTAATCTTATCTTAGAAACCTCATATTACAGGGTTCTAGCTGGAAAAATTTCACAGGCCAGTGATATCGTGGGGCAGAGTAGAATGGGAGGCAGAGCCTTCAGCTTTCAGGCCCCTCTTCTGTGGAACCAGCTCCCAGCTTGGATTCAGGAGACAGACACCCTCTCTATTTTTAAGATTAGGCTTAAAACTTTCCTTTATGATCAAGTTTATAGTTAGGGCTGGATCAGATGACCCTGAACCACCCCTTAGTTAGGCTGCTGAGGGGTTCTTATAATGTCTCTCTCTCCTCACCCCTAACTGGTCACAGCAGATGACTGCCCCTCCCTGAGCCTGGTTCTGCTGGAGGTTTCTTCCTGTTAAAAGGGAGTTTTTCCTTCCCACGGTCACCAAGTGCTTGGTCATAGGGGGTCATTTTGACTGTTGGGTTTTCTCTGTGTTATTGTAGGGTCTTTACCCACAATACAAAGCGCCTTGAGGTGACTATAGTTGTGATTTGGGGCTATATAAATTGCAATAAATTAAATTTAATTGATATCGGCAGGATTCCGAGATCTATGTGTGCGGCATTAAGTCATAGCTTTTCTTGTAATCAATCCAGTCAGTCTAGTCTTACAGTCTGAAGTGACTGCTCTATCTACCAGTAGCCGGTGTTCGGCTCCTCTGGTTTTTCTGCCAATTCCTTTCAGGACCCTGCTTGTGTATTGTGCCATGTGCCTGCTCATCTTAGCCGCTATAATGTCTGACAGGAGCTTCCATGTTGTGCTGAGGCAGGTTATTGGCTGATAGTCGGATGGGACTGGTCCTGTCTGGGAATCCTTGGGGATCAGGACTTTCCAGCCTTCAGTTATAAATAATTTAATTTAAAATATAACTCTTTTACCTCTTAGGTGACATGATTTAATATTAACACCTGATATCTTCTACAAGACTAGAGATGTACAGAACAAACAGTATCAATTGTATTTTTGAAATGCTCATAATTGTTTCATTGTAGATGTACAGGCGTTTCACAGCAGCACCCTGGAACGTAGGCTCCCCATCCAGTCCCACCCACAGCATCAGTCAGCTCCTCCAGCGTCATCTACTCAACAAGAAGCAGACACAGATATGGTGGAGATCCTCATCTGACCACATCATTTCTGGAAAAAAAAATTGTAATCATTCAAATGAACGACAGTATGGCAGCTCTATCAGAAAGAAGATGACAAGTAACTGTTGTGACTGACCTGTCAGACCTGCAGCTCTGTTTGTGTTGAGTGACTTTTTCATACCATTGTGTTTACAAGCACATTCAAACACTTCCACGCTGGCTGGAGTCTTTACACACCGCCTTCATTCCTTCACTCAATCACTGTTTATCAGCATCTTAACAGGAAATGAGTCCAAAGCTTCAACACCCTGCTGCTCTTCTTAGCGAGTGGACTTTTCCTAAATGTGAGTCTGAATTAAACGGTGACTGGAATTTAAAAAATGTCACTGATCACTTATTTTTTTTCATTGATACTTTATAAAATTTGCGCTGCTGTGCTGACAGCGATGGTGAGAGTTAACTTGGTGTTGAATGAAAGTTTAGTAACTTGACATAATGTTAAAAAGGAGGGGCACACAGTTGAAAGCCAAACTCTTTGTCATGTTATGGATACATTCATGCACGTTTAGTTACATTTTTGGACAATAACATTTTTTTTGGTAAATTTGCTTAAGTGTACATAAGTGTATTTTTAGCTGCATCTGTAAGGTCAGATATTTTAGTTTTAGTCACTCTCTTGGTATGACCACCTACATTCAGTGTTTCAGTGTTACTGTTGATGAGTAACTACATTACTGTGTATGGCACCGGCACATTGTGAAGCTCTTGCCAAGCTTAGCATGTCATTTTTTTTCCCTTGCAACTTGCAAGCCAGTAATGTTGGAGAAAATCTATAAGAGACGGAAGCTTGTTCCTGCTCCATCTATAAAAGTTATGGTGTAGTTCTGTGGAGGCTGATGGAGGTTAGCTTCATTGGATCAAATGTACTGGCTGTTGCATTTATTGCACTTCTTAGATTTTAGGAGCTTTGTTTTCTTGCTTACCCTTAAATTGCCAGACATTAGTTTTATGTGTAATCATTTTAAAAAATTTTTACAGTGCTTATGGCATTTGGTTAATTAAAATTAATGTAAACTATTATGCTTAGAACATTTTAACTGTATAATTCATGTATCTATATTGGCCTATGTAACAAAATGAGAGCTGAGCATTTCAGCTGTGTTATATTTACTGACACCTTGTAAGTTGTAGTTTAGTGCAAAGCTGCCTGGTATTGCAATTGTCATGTTTAGCACGTGCACAATCATCAATGCTTACTTTTAACCAGATTCTTTGAAGTTGGTGTCGGTGACCTTGGTGGCACATTAACTTTAGGCAGCAGTTTTCTCTGAGCAACACGTTCTGATTTTGCTTCTTAAGCTTAGCCTCGGCCGATTTCTCAACGCTGCAGCGTGTTAATTGCAGTGTAATCGTTTATGTTCATTAGGATGGAAACTTTGGTTTTTGTAAACATTTGTTGCCACTGAAAGCAAAAGTGTTTACATGTAATCCTCTTAACATTTCCTATCATTTTAATTTACCTGTCATGCATTTGAAAATATACTTGGATGATTTATTTTGAAAGCACAAAAACTGTCAAGTATAGAGAGATTCATCAGTTTCTAATTAATGACCAGAGTAGTAAGTGTTGTTCTTTAAACTACCTGAAGCGCCTTGGTACAGTTGTTGTGATTTGGCGCTATATAATATAAAGTGCTATACGAGGAAGTTGGTAAACACTCTTACTGAAATGTCCCCTGATGGTACACTCGGGATCGAAACAGAGTAATACTTGATCATGCCCATGTCATGCAGGTCTGTTTTATATTTTGGGAACATGGTTTCAGAAAAACACCACTCTGGCCTTTGACCTCAGTAGCATGTGGGACGTGAGGATCTGACAGCTTTCATCATTTCATGGCCTCCCTGGTTGGAGCCCCTCTCAGATTTCTCTTCTATCAGACGATAAGTCAAAGAAATTTCAGAGAGATAGAAGGAAACCTTTTATTTCATTCACCATTTCACACCCTGTAGTTTAAGAATATGTGGAGGTTTATCCTTTTAGTACAATGCAAATCATTTAACAAAAGTGGCATGTACGTTCATTTTTTTAAAGAATATTTATATTTTTTCACACTTGTATTACCAGACCTGTCCTACATCTGACTGCAAATGACACAAGAATGGTTCTAGGCTTAAATATCACATGAAATGCAACAATGGAAAACTTTTAATGCATCTACATATAATTTTGGCAAGTTGTTAGGCTAGGGGAGTTTTTTTTTTCATTGCTTCACACTATGCACAGTAGAGTTTTGGGTTCTGTAAAAACTGTTCATTGTATTACACAGCTACCCTCCACCCACCAGCTCCTGCTCAAAGGCAACTCATTAGAAACACTACACTGCCAATCCATGCCTTTATGGAGCTGCTTTGTGCACTGGTGTGCAGTCATGTTGGAACAGGAAGGGTCCATCCCCAAACTGTTCCCACAGAGTTGGGAGCATCAAATTGTCCAGAATCTCTTGGTATGCTGAAGCATTCAGAGTTCCTTTCACTGGAACTAAGGGGCGGAGCCCAACTCCTGAAAAACACCCCCACACCATAACCCCCCCTCCACCAAACTTTACACTTGGCACAATGCAGTCAGACAGGTACCGTTCCCCTGGCAACCACCAAACCCAGACTCCTCCATCAGGTTGGCAGATGGAGAAGTGTGATTCATCCCTCCAGAGAACACGTCTCCACTGCTCTAGAGTCCAGTGGCGGCGTGCTTTACACCACTGCATCCGACTCTTTGCATTGAGCTTGGTGATGGAAGGCTGGGATGCAGCTGCCATGGAAACCCATCCCATGAAGCTCTCTGCACACTGTTCTTGAGCTGATCTGAAGGCCACATGAAGGTTGGAGGTCTGTAGGGATTGACTCTGCAGAAAGTTGGTGACCTCTGTGCACTATGACCCTCAGCATCCACTGACCCCACTCTGTGATCTTACGTGGCCTACCACTTCATGGCTGAGTTGCTGTCGTTCCCAATCGCTTCCACTTTGTTATAATCCCACTAACAGCTGACTGTGGAATATTTAGCAGTGACTGGACTTGTTGCACAGGTATCATCCTATCACGGTACCACGCTGGAGTTCACTGAGCTCCTGAGAGCGACCCATTCTTTCACTGATGTTTGTAGAAGCAGTCTGCATGCTGAGGTGATGGTTTATACACCTGTGGAAGGGACTGGAACACCTGAACTCAGTGATCTGGATGGTGAGTGAATACTTCTGGCAGTATAGTGTGTAGGAATGCTGTTACTTGGTGCTATGTTTCTTTGGTCTTGTTGGTCATATCTCTGTCGAGTTAATGTACAGTTATGTTGATCTGTATCTGTTTATAAAACCAGATTGAAGTGAGTCCACTTTTTAAAATTTTTTGTACTGCTGCTATAACCTGCAACTAGCATGGGGTCACCAAATTAACATGAAGCAATAACAATATCAGTGCTTTGAATGTTTTTCTGACACATATGGCTAATACCACAATTATAGCAAGGTTAATGTAGTTTTAGGAGTCAAGGTGTCAGCTGAAAACAAAACGGTTGTACCAAAGAATGGAAATGAAAATAATGTAATTTCAGAGAGTCGCACTAAAGGAACCTACAAATGTTTTGATATGTTCTAACTAAATGTACTTTTTATGATATCTGACAATTGCTTAGTCTCATCAGGTAAAATGAACATTCTTCTTCCACAATGTAGGAATCTGCAGTCCTAAAATGCTCTGATGCATTCTTTTCCCACAAGTACCAGTTTGAGTTTTCTTGTTACCTTTGTCGGGTTCCTTTGCTCTGAGCTTGCAGTACTGATCAGTCTGTTTTGTGATTCCTGAACTGTATATTTTCTTTCTCTATATATCTATTGATAATATAGTAATAATATAATAGCCAAAAGTAACTTCTAATAAGACAATACAGCACATTTTCTTTTCTCCACTTCTCTTGTGAGTTTCTTAGAAATTGCACTTCTTTTCTTGCTCCCCTCGTTTCATTGCCACGTCATCTTTTGAAAATCAAGGTGTTTGGCTTTCTGGTGTACGACATCGAACGATGTTTTGTTGCAATACATTTCAGTCTAGTGTCGTTCTTGTGTGAGGTAATCACACAATCCCTAAAAAGACAGTTTCTTGTCAAGGACCTCTTCATGGTCTATTACAGGTTCAGATGCCATTCATTAGATTGTTAAAGGAGTTATGGAAATGATTCAAAAACACAATGCAGTGTTAATGTATATATGTATCCATTAATTTCTTCTATTAGTGTATTTATGCGTGCATTATAAAATATATATGGGCTCAGTGAAAAATGTGATGACAAAGGATCTGTGGGAACTATAGAGCCTCAGGTGGGATCACTGAAGGTTGATGGTAGAACTTAAAACTTCAAGTTATGCTTTCAAAAGCTGCTACATGTTACCATCGACTTTAGTGAAGCTGCTGCAAGCAAAAGCAACTTGGACAAACATGTCACAGAATGCTTTGATATTCTGATAATCAATCTTTGTTACTTGATTGGCTGAATAAGATGAAATGTCACATCCTGGAATGATGGTACAGTAAGGATTTTATCACTTTTCAGAGAGTCCAGTTTTCTAGTTTTGCAGCTCCAGTTGCAAGTCTCCCAAAACATTTCACAGAACAGACGGGAAAATAAAGTTTTCATTAGACCAACAGTCGTTCTCCATTTTGACAGCAGAGGTAGAAAGCCAATATTTGTTCACATTTGAGGAGTTCTGACCAGTGGATATGATATGCTGGTGACGCTTAAAAAGTTGCATTTGTTTCCAGATCACATTTTGAAATCAATGTTCAAAGACGCAGGAATGACTCACCTGTTAACATTACACCTACACCTTGGATTTGTTTCAAAATGTTTGTGTTGTTCAGCCTTTGACTGAAATGTTGTACAATAAGTGAAGTGCTTTCATCATCCCACCTGAGAATTTCCCGAGCCTCGGTCCTGCCCTCACCCGCGTTCAAGCATTTCCAAAGCGTACAGTCCACCATGTTCATAGCTGCTTTTAAGTTTTAAAGAAGTAAAATCTCTGAAAGCGTGGCTTCACCTCTGCAACCTGTGCTAAACTCAAATCATTTTACTTCCTCACTACCTGCCATAAAATGGATTACGATTTGTTGAAGGCATGCAGAAAATTTCAATCTGTACCAGGCACGTGCCATAAAATATTTAGTAAATAATTATGTACATGCTAATGCAATAACCCCTTTAAAGACTGAAATGCCAGTCACATTTATTGCACATTCTGAATATAGTTATCCCATAATGTGACAAATGGTTGGCAATGAACAGTTGTAACAAAATGTTATTGTACTTTAGTTTTATGTTTAAGGTGAGTTGTTGATAGCGTGTTTTATACATGCTGCTTAATGTTATTGCTGTACAATCAAAATTCACACAAAGGCTTTTTATTGTTTTGTTTTTTTTATTGTTTTGTTTTTTACAATATTTCTCATACTATATTGTATCATGGTATGAAGTCACATAACTTTTTATGTATACTTCGATTTAGACCAAGTTCCAAATAATAGTCTCCAAATGTCTGTTTCATGAATGATTGAAGTGAGTATTAATTTAATTCTTGTAAAATAAATTAATGCTGAAGCTTTTAAGATCGTGTCTGGTGTTTACATGGACTTAGCTGGTAATGCCTCTCAGGTGATGTTGCATAGTAAAGTAAATGTAATTTTAAAATTAGTGTCATTAGTTTTAACATAGAGAAAATGCTAAAGTGTTAAACAGAAATTTGTAACACGTGTCACTGAGCAATGATGCCAAAAAACAAAACAAAACAAAACACTGGGCCTCATTCACGAATATTTGCGTGCAAACATTATCGTTGGATTTATGAAACGTGTATAGTGGCCTGTTTTGTTCTCACCACCGTGCATATGTTTGCACAACATGAGTCAGATTTACAATCTCTATACTATCTGCATACTGCCCCGCCCCCAGGTCTCTATAAAAGGAAAGTGGCGCTGATGTAAGAGAGAAGCCAAGAAATAAGGAGAAAGTCTCACTGTAGAAAACTGAATAACAGTTTGCAGAGTTAATATAGTTTTAGATTTTTAAATTCGTTTTTATTTTTGTGAAAAAGTGATGAAATGAAACTGTTTGATACTGTTGACCATAACATTTTATTACAGAGATTAGAACATGCCATAGGTATTAAAGGTACTGCACTGCAGTGGTTTGAATCATATTTATCTAATAGACTCCAATTTGTTCATGTAAATGGGGAGTCTTCTTCATGCACTATTAAACAAATATGTAGTACTGCTTTCTTGCATTTGTGCAATATCTCTACACTTAGAGACACCCTGTCTCAGAGTAATGCTGAAAAGCTCGGTGAACAATCAAAATGATCCCCTATGATGGAGCACTTGGTGACAGTGGGAATGAAAAACTCCCATTTAACAGGAAGAAACCTCCAGCAGAACCAGTCATCTGCTGGAACCAGGAAATCGACAGCTTCACTTTTACACTCAGCTCCCTCTCCTCCACGGTTGACCAAGTACAGCATCCACATAACTGCAGCTGGAGCCCCAATATGTCTCAGTCTCCCACTCCCCTTTTCCCCTCTCCCGTCACTCACGAACAAGACCCAAAGATGCTAAAATCCTTAACTTGGGCTGCCCCAAGTCTAGGATTTTAGTAAGTGCATCCCTGACCCTGGACACCCTACCTTTTCCCAGCTGAGGACCATGGCCTTAGACCTAGAGGTCCTAATTCTCATTAATTAATAATTAAAATGTATAAGACTTTAGTTTATTTCCACCTTGTACCAAATACCCTCATCTCATACATACGAAGGTTATCGTTAATGTAAACGAACGAAGTAATAAAAGCTGAAATCGAAAAAACATTTCCATTAACTGAAACAAATAAAAATGATAATTTAAGGGAAAAACGATGACTAAAACTATACCGTGGGTTTACTAAACTAACTAAAACGAACTGAAATTAGAGATAAAATGACCTCCGTTTTCATTATTTGAAAGCCTTGTGGATTGATATGAAATCTTTTTTCCCCACTCTAGCAGTTCAAGCTGGGAGTGCCACAACTGTGTGTGTGTGTGTGCGCACAGTGCTGGTCCAATGGCAGCGGTAGAGTCCCCTTTGGGGTTTCTTTGAGTACGCTAGCACAGATAGAAGCCAGTGTGTTGTTGTGGATGATGAAAAAATGTGCGGCGCATTTCTCAAGTGGAAAAAAACAACATCAAAGTCCACCTGAGAAACGCACAATGACTACAGAAACAGCTCTGATCCTATGTAGTAACCTGTGACCTAACCTGACCTGCACCTCTGGAGAAATGTAACTACAGGCCAGGTCCGCGCAGCCTGGAACGATTGTGATCGGCCTGCTCAGCACTGCACTGCCAAGTCCTCTTGTGTATTTCCGGCTACTTTTCGCTGCAGTGTTTGAATTTATCAATGAGAGAATAATCAGGAATAATAATCAAAGCATCAATATAAGGACTCACAAATGTAGATTTTGAAATCAGTATTTATTTTTTAATTCCTGGAGGGAGACTGCTGAGACTATCAGAATGGATGTGAGGGAATGAAGTGAAAAAACAGGGACAAATATGTTTGAGCACAAAGAGCGAGGACCAAGGAGGGGAAAAAGTCCCAGCTGGCACCGCATATAAAACACCGGCACATGACCACAAGGTCATTAACACACATAATCCAGCTACACAAGCATAAATGGGGACATGAGGTCGGCCACTTGTGTAGGTTGTGTACATCGGCCCCACAAAGACCCAGCGCTGAGGTCTAATTAGTGAGCATCTGACCAAGCTAGCTCTCTGAGCCGCTCCGACCAGCTTCAGGTGGAGAACATCAGGATGCAGCTGGATTTGACCTTTGACTCCTTCAAAGAGTTTGTCAAACACCACATGTAGGTGTTGTTAATCTGCTGCGCAGACGCTGAACTTTCTTGTAGATTTTATTGAGTTTTGGAGTTCATGTGTTTCTTTGTTTCTCCCTGCTGATGTTAATGTGTGTCCTTAATGTTACACACATTTAGCACGTAGTGCTGCTGTCTTGTGAACAGTTGGTTGTTGAATACAATTTTTTAAACAGTATCTTTTGTCCAGTTTTTATTACACAATAGTCACTCTTGCACCTTGAATCTTGCACCTGACAAAGTATAAAAAAAACTAATACTAAAACTAAGCATTGAACCAAAAATAAAAACTAATAAAAATGAATAAAACCGCTCTGAAAACAAAC
>JAMQGT020010209.1:0-64694 GCA_024447675.2 Pterophyllum scalare | reverse complement strand
TGTGGAGCTCCCGACGGACAGGTTTGGTGGAAACAGGAGAGTTGAGGTGCACATTTAATTCTGCCGTGATTTGGAAGCCGTGGTTTTATGTTTTTTTGGATACAATCCGGGTTAGCACCCGAACATCCCTTTCAGACAGCTTCCTCTTGCGTCCACAGTTAATCCTGTTGGATGTGGTTCGTCCTTCTTGGTGGTATGCTGACATTACCCTGGATACCGTGGCTCTTGATACATCACAAAGACTTGCTGTCTTGGTCACAGATGCGCCAGCAAGACATGCACCAACAATTTGTCCTCTTTTGAACTCTAGTATGTCACCCATAATGTTGTGTGCATTGCAATATTTTGAGCAAAACTGTGCTCTTACCCTGCTAATTGAACTTTCACACTCTGCTCTTACTGGTGCAATGTCCAATTAATGAAGATTGGCCATCAGGCTGGTCCAATTTAGCCATGAAACCTCCCACACTAGAATGACAGCTGTTTCAGTTTCATTGTCCAACCCCTGTATGTATATATATATATATATATATACATGTATGTATAATTTCATTTGCAGCATTTAAAAGATATTCTGTTATACAGAAACAAAAAGATCTTTCTGATCAAACCCTGAACATAGGCAGATAATATGCACAATCACCACTGCCTTCATTATATAAGGAACGACTGAGGCTACAGACTGAATTTAATATAATTTCTACCCGTCAGGTTGAAGGCTGTTTGATTGGGAATATGAGTAATTTTTATGAGCGCGGGGAGAAAACTAATAAAATCTTGGCTAATAAATTGTGTTGCATGAGAGACAGGGAAATAATACCAGGTGTAAAAACTGACAATGGGAACACTTCATCGAATCCAAATATAATCAATGACCATTTTAAAGTGTTCTATTCAAGGTTGTACACCCCTGAATCTACTGCCTGTTTGAGTCATTTTGTAGTTCTCTTAATATTCCTTCACTGTGTACAGACTTGAGACAAAATGTTGAAGACCCTATCACCCAGGAGGAAATTAAAGCAGCTATATTCTCCATGCAATCTGGAAAATCGCCAGAGCCTGATCAGTTCCCAGGAGATTTTTTTTAAAGACATTCTCAAGTGATGTCACATCCTTTCTGCATTAAGTATTTACTGATTCACTGGAGTCTGATGCTCTTCCTCTCACATGTTAGCAGGCCTGTATCTCCTTGCTGCTGAAAAAGGACAAGGACCCACTGGACTGTGCATCTTACAGACCTATAGCTTTATCGAACACCATTGTCAAGATACTTGCTAAATTGATGTCCCGTCGACTAGAAAATGTCCTTTCTTCTATTATCTCCCCTGAGCAGCCTGGTTTTGTTAAAAATTGCCATTCATTTCACAATATTAGACATTTGCTTGACATCATCTACACATCTAACAACATGTGGCAGAATGTCTGATTTCTATGGACGCTGAAAAGGCATTTGATAAAGTCAATTGGGATTCTTTGTTTTTTGCCCTGGAGAAGTTTGGTTTTGGCCCTCTATTTTGCTCTTGGATAAAATTGTTATGTAAGTGTTCATTTGCTTCAGTGCTAAAAGAAAAATGTCAGTTGTTCAGAATATTTTAGGCTGTATTGTGGAACAAGACAGGGCTGTCCTTTAAGACCCCTCTTATTTGCCTTAGCAACTGAGCCACTTGCTATTGTGATCCATAGCAGCAGGGAGATAGGTGCTTTATAGTCTGCAGTACACAGATGTACTGAGTAATATACAGAATATTAGAATTCCACTAACCAAAACTGGGAACAAATTTCTTGAATGGTCTCTTAGTACAATTAACCACACAGCTAGCTGTAATATTTGTCCAGTAACTGTATTAAAAATCCTCCAAAACACACCAACACTGAGTTCAGTTCCGTCACTAGAATTACCCACTGACTTTACAGCTACCTTTGTGGGAATGCACCTGCCAGTCAAAGCGGCCATGTCCCTTCCTGTTTCTTGCATGCTCTGTTGACTTCATTTTCTTTTTAGCCAGGGAGGTTGCCACTTAGCAGAAAAATTATACGCCAATAACAATGACAGAAAGTTTTCTGTGTAGACATCCTAATAGAAAATTAGGAACCACTGTTGCTGTCCTTTTGATATGGTTTACTATATTCGCTATATTTGTGAGGCTTTGTGCTTTAAAATGATATATAGAGTAACTCAGTCTGCATTTGCTGCTGATTGAGGGTGGATGTGAGCTGGAGCTGAGAGTGACTCAGTGATACCAGACCATAGTGTGAAAGGTCAACTGATCCCCCACACGGAGAGTCTCTCTGACCGCCAGGCTGCCTCCACTGAGACTGGGAAACGTGCTTGTGGTCTCGTCCTGGTGCTCTCAACTCCCCAATGTTATCATCGCTCGAAAACCCCCAGAAATCTCTGAGGTGGGAGGCTATGTTTGTTCAGTAAGGCTGGACTTGTAGACTATGCTCATTTTCAGCTCCATAATTTTGTTCTTTGACTCCACTGGAGTTGCTTTGCATGAGTCAGAGTTCAAAATAGCACTTATTTATGTCACACTGGGCCTTGGTGCAGCCCGTCTGGTCATTTTCTGTCTGAAACAAGTGTTTTTTTAACTTTTCTTTCCTTTAAAATGACTGATTTCTATATAATGAAGCTTATGTGTCAGTTAAATAAGGAAGATCTGTAATCACTCATCTGCCTGCTTCCTGGGTGTTTGGCCGCTAGTCTGTTCTGCACATCACTTCCACTTTCCCAGGCTGTCAAACTAAATACTGACATCATTTCTTTAGTCCCATCATTCTCTTGCTTCAGTGAGCCAATCAGCTTCCAGCGTGTGTGCTTAAATCTGTCATTCTGTCTTTCAGACTCTCATTTGTGCAGCCACCTTGTGGCTCAGCCCATCTATATGGCATGGCTGTAGTGCTGCTGGCCCGGGTTTGCGTCCGACCCGTGGCCCTTTGCTGTGTGTCTTCCCCTCTTTCTCCCCACCTTCTTGTGTGTCTTCACTATCCAATAAGGCCAAAAAATATATATAACTTAAAGAAAGCAGAAAGCTCTTATGGAATATGGAACTTACCTTTACCTGGTGACCAGAAACATGTGGATCCAGTTTTTCTTATTGACTCTTTTAAAGCCAGTTTGCCATATTACTGCCATACAGAGAATTTTCTGATAGAATGATCAATTGAGAAACCGATAAGGATAAAAAACCGGACTTTACATTTTCAGCTACAGATTTCCATAGTTGTTGTTTGGATTCCAGGCTAGTGCATTCCTTAATGACAAGACAGATATGTTAGTGTCTGAGTTATAACAAGCTGAAAGTGCAAAGCAATTTACGAGAGGAGAATTTTTATCCCTGCATCAAACTTTTTTTGTGAGGTTAAAATAATAATCATACAGAGGAGCAGTTAATTTCTGGTTTATTATTATCATAATACACTCACCAGCCACTTGTTTAGTTACACCTTGTGAATACTGTGTTGGATTCCCTTTTGCCTTCAGTACTGCCTTAATTCTTAATGGCACAGATTTTTGTCTACATTGGCGTGATAGCATCACACAGTTGCTGCAGATTTGTCAGTGGCACATCCGTGATGTGAATCTGTTATTCAACCACATCCCAAAAGTGCTCAACTGGATTGAGATCTGGTTACTGTGGAGGTCATTTGAGTACAGTGAACTCAAGCTTCTGTGACCTGGCACTTTATCCGGTTGGGAGCAGCCAACAGGATGAACAGGATGATGGTCAGCAACAATAGGTTTGCTTGCAGCGTTTAAATGATGCTCAATTGGTACTAAGGGGCCCAAAGTGTGCCAAGAAAATATCCCCCACACTATCATCAGCCTGAACCAGGCCAGGCAATGTTTTTCCAGTCTTCTCTTATCCAATTGTGGTGAGCCAGTGCAAACTGTAGCCTGTTTCCTGTTCTTAGCTGACGGGAGTGGCACCCAGTGTGGTCTTCTGCTGCCGTAGCCCATCTCCTTCAAGGGTTGATGTGTTTTGCATTCAGAGATTCTCTCCTGGGTGTAACAAATGGTTATTTGAGTTACTGTTCCCTTCCTATGAGCTCGAAGAGTCTGCCTATCCTCCCCTGACCTCACGCACCACCAAGGCATTCACTGCTACTCACTGTTTTTTGAAACTACAGTATAGACGAATAGTGAATACATTCTATATGTGTTGTGTGGTGTATTTGGGCTTGACATTAAACTGTAGATATTAAGTTTACTCTGAGAACCATTAGGCTGATTCTTCACGGTTTAAACAGACACAGATCAGACATTTTTGCACATACTGTAATGACACTCTTGCATCCGGCCAGTGTCCTGTCCTGTGCCCTTAAGAGAGAGACTGAATCCAGCAACCTGCTCTGTATGGAAGCTAAAAATTTAATGCACATCTACAGCAGGGAGTGCGTTTGTAATGCGTGAAATGTCTTTTATCCAGCCTCCCTTGGCAATACTGCATGTATTCTTAAAATAACCCTGAGTAAGCATTTTAAAAGTTTGCGATCGCGTTTAAAGAAACTTGCCGTGGAACGCTGCCAGATGCAAAGGGAGGGGAAAAAAACACACTAACAGAACACTGAACAAGACACACTGTCTTTATTTTGCAGTGGGAATACAAACTTGGAACACAACCATCCATGGAGCATTCACACAATGTTTTTTTTTTCTTCAGTCAGTGTGCTTTTTGTACAAGCGCGTTTTGGAGGAGAGACATCAAAAGCCTATCACAATCAATGCAGTTAAAGGCAACTTAAGAAGACACATTTGGAAAAATGAACAAAATGCAGTCCGCTTTCCACCACTGAACACATTCCTGTCATTAGAAAGGCAAAGCAGTAATAAACATGAGTGACTAATGAACTGTCCTTAAATCTAAGTTTTGCAAAAGCTCAGGAAGGAACCCTGTTTTTACTTTTGATGAGATTCTGTTGTTCTCATATTTCATTTAAATAGTCAGCCAAAGCTTTAGCAGCCTGCTGCCCCAGTTCTTGCACCGCGCTGGCTATTTACCGCTGCTTGAAGAAGTTTCATGTTTACCATCAAAGTGTCAAACTCTTCCAGGTTAAGTGGAATTGTATTAACTATTGTGCTCCAAAGCTAAAATTATTTCTATGTTTTTTCAGTGATGTTGTTTGGAGAAAAATGTCATGGAACGTGGAGAGGTGGAGCGTGTGTAACGGAAGAACCCATTAAATTTTCATGTGGCTAGGACGTGGGTTTTGGTGGAGGACTGCTGTTTTAGTTCTTGAATCTGCATTTAATTGATTCTTATCTGATGAGTCAGATATTTTAAATAAGAACCTAATACTGCAGTTTATCACAAAGATCCAGCACAGCTAGCCTGGCTCTGTCCAAAAGTATCACCTCCCACCACCACCTATAAAACTCACTAAAGCCCATTTCAGGCATGTACACCCTCTCCATTAATCGCAACACAATCCACAGTTGCATTAACAGATGGGCACACACACAATTACGACCACTGAAATTAGGAAATAAAACAGAGGCATCGACATACTTCTGATAACCTGCACATAAAAAAAGAGACTGTAACTTAGCAGAGGCTGTTTGCATCCAGGACCAAGAGGACAGGGTTCAAAGAGGGACAGGAAAATGGCAGGAACGGGCCAATCAAGCAGCAGTGAAGGAGATCTCCACACACTGGGGAGAAAGGTGTCTCTGCCACTCTTGTGGGCAGGTCTGATAGAAACTGAGGGGAACATTAGTATAACAGTGACCTATGTCAGAACATCACATTAATGGATTAAATGTTACCCATCCCATTTGTTTAGCTGGTGTCCTTTGTGGCTGTCATCAAGTTAAAAAATGAGCAATTATTGACTTGGAGATGTTCAATGCTGTGACATGTAGTTGCCTTAGTTAGTGTTGCCCTAACTCTCATACTTAAATTTTGCTGGTGCAACTGGCTGCGGACCGTAAAACTGTAGCATAATGAAAACACAGTTTTCAGCTGATCCCGCTAATGTTTCCGCTCCCATCTTATGTCTTATTAACTATCACTTGCTCTGTCCTTAGTAAAATAAACTTTGATACGATGAACTACAAAAACAAAACATTCCTTGATGACTACATTCAGCCTGGGAAACTCGAACCTTTAAGCCTACATCTGTGAGTAACTCTGCCCATTTGTTGTTTGGTGTAAATGCACCGTCCTGTAAAGAGCTGCCTCTGAATACCCGCTGGAGCTGAATCTTTTAAACTCCCGTCTAATGGATTCCCAACCTCAGATGCTCTAGATGACCCCCAAGCTGCTTTTAGCAGTCCAGCTGTGTGTCGGGGTAAAACAGAGCAGAGCGTCTGTGTGGAGGAAACCGAGCACTGAATTATTTCACTTCAGGTCAAAGGTTTGAGCCCTGGTTCAATTTTATCTGTGTATAATCCCTATGTATCATTCTCAACTAAGGATCCAAAATCATCATATTAAAAAAAAAAAAAAGTTTGCTGTTTATAACAACAATTTGTGCTTCTTAATTTTGGTTACTGACTTCTTTTGGCATATATGCAAGAGTTCACCTTCCTCAGGTCCACCTTGGTTTAAATGTGGAAATTAGGCCTTGTTTTGAGCTACATTTATACAGTGGAAAAATGAATTACATTATGTATTAACAGTGACTGGATTTAATTAAAATATCTCGATGCACACTTCCCTTCCTGATCTGGATTATTTTTCTTATAATTACATAATAAGATGTAGAAGTTTCATTATTTTAGTAGCAAAATGTCTGTGACGAGCTGGTCATCTAAATTAAAGATCAAGTTTTTTTTTTTAAAAAAAAGGCCATTCCCTGCCTCCTCGACCTGCTTCCTGTTTTTAACTTGAGAATGAAAAGCTTACAAAAAGCAAGACTAGCACTACATCCTTAAGTACTATTTAGTGTCCTTTTTCAGTATGTTGAAAGCCATCGTATGTACCTAAATACACTAGTTACATAATGATCCTGAAGGAATATTAGAGCACGCATCGCAGGACTCAACACCAGCATAAATACCCCAATGCTGCGATGCAGTAGTGACACTGCGGGACGGTGACTGAGGCGGCTCAGATCTAATATCAAGAAAGCTTCAATTTAAGTGTTTAAATATAAAAGTTTTCAGGTTGCCAAGGGTAAATTTGTTTATCAGTACTCGGCTTACCTCAAATGAGGTTGGGTTACCATGGCAACACGGCTCTCAGGAAGTGACATGTTACAAGCCAACTAGTGTGTCCGAAAAATATACTGCTGAAATGTGAAAGAGCCCCAGTTAAATATGACAAAAGGAATGATGCACAAATTCAAATGCTTAGCAGCGCTTTGTCCCCTATTCGGCCTTTATAAGCAGTTCATTATTGCATCTGTAAACAGATATGTCTTATTAAGTGTTCAACTGTCAACAATTTTGATGTATATTTATATATACAATACCATATTTTATATTGCACATAAAGGCCACGTTAATAGCAAACTAGACTCTGCCTTTATTTTTGTTGTGTTTTGATCCCAAATTGGAAGTACCAGAACAGTCCAGAGATCTGCTTATAAATACATTTTAATTAGAGGTATATACTGCCTATATCTAAAGCATGACCCACATCACTTCTTAACAATTCAACAAGCAAATCTTTGTTTTGATATTAGCAAGCATGTGTCTCACTTTTTAAAGTAAGAATCTGTTCATATTCTATGTTTTTATTGTCAACAAATCTTATGAAGAAAGAGAAAAAAATGATTAATGTACCGCAGTAACGTAAGTATTGTATGTGTGCAAAGTCTGATATAATCCATTTGTTTTTAATGACCTTGGACAAATGCACACTGTGTTTTGTCTCATTCCCACATAAAAAAAAAACAAAAACAAAAACTCAACATCCGCTGCAGAAAATAGTCCCCACACATGAGCAGTGACCTCATGATTGAGAAGTGTTTGGTTAAAAACTACAGTGCTTGTGTGTTTTGAGGGAATTACATGAACCAATGGGAGCGGTGCTGAGAGCCACCGAGATGCATGACACTGGTTTTGTTAACAATAAAAAAAAAAAAAAGAATATCTGCAGCTTTGTTCTTTAAAATGCTGCCACGTGCCTTACACATTCACACTCATGCAACAGGACAGTAGCCTAAAATACTTGAACCCTCAGCCATCTTTTAAACCTGTAAAACATCTTCGTCCCTTTTTAGCATAAACAAAAATGTTGGGGCATACAGCACCCCCACATCAATGTGACAACTAACTACCAATACTGATCAATTGCAATTCTCGTTCATTTTTAATACCTAAATCTAGGAGAACCATTGTTATATATATATATATATATATATATATATATATATATATATATATATATATATATAAAATATATATATATATATATATATATATGTATATATATTACACTGATATTTGCAACCAGGGAACAACTTCCATCTCAACAAAATCAAAAACATTTAGTAAACTGTGTTTTTCCTTGGTCCCATCCTCGCTTTTCAGTCCATACTTCCAAACCACAATATAAATTTGTATGGTTGTATGGCTTTGAGACACTTTGAGGCAACGAGAAAGGACAAATCGAAAAACACTTATAGTGTAAAACTTTAGATAAACTATTCAAAGAAATGAATACAAAGGAATACACTGGCACAGTGACCTGCGAGGAATAGATGTACATCTTTATGTTACTGCATACAAAAAAGTGAACATCAGGTGTGTCCGGGTTGGTTTGGTCTGAGAAGAGCATAAGGTTCACTGTGAGAAAGCATCTGTTGCAACAACGGCCAGGCAGACTGGCTATGTTTAATGAACACCGTTTAATCTAATCCCCCCCCCTCCACCCGCATGAGTCAGCTCACTACCCAGGAGGCCGAGCTGCAGGCTCCGTGCCAGAAAACTGCTTCCAGTAGCAGCTTAAAACAGTTAGAAGGGCTGGTGAAGGTTCGCTGAAACTTGCTGATAAACTGGACAACATTCTCTGCAGCTGGGACAGGAAACAAAGCCCTAAAGACTTGATTTTATCACTTGTGAGTAACTTGTTGCAGGGGAAACTATCAGGACATGTGACCTTTTAGTGTGTCTTCACACACATCCACACAGAGATCAGGGGCTCTCAGCTAAAGAGAGATTTCCTGTCAGCCAAGAAATTCTGGAGGCAGCTTTAATCTTCTCAAACCACCAATCAGATAAGAACTGAAAAGACTCCTTCTTTCTCGTCTGAGGTATTTTTGATTTAATGAGCTGGCAGATGCATCTTCCACATCAGATGTAAGGCGGAAGACTACCTATATTATAAGAATTTTACACCGACAGCTGCATAAACACACGCACACAACGTGAACAGAAATGCAAAGAAGCAGCGAGCAAGCTGGGAATTTCTGTTGTTGAAGATCTCGAAGCGTGCCGGAAAACGCTCGCTAAACTGAGGAGCGATTCTTTCATTAGCTGCCTTTTCTTCCTGCTCGGGAACATCTCCACAATGGGCTCCTCCTCGTCTGTTCATTTTTGGCGTCAGCGGGAAGCTGTGAGCTGACTCCGTTGTCCAATTGGTTTGTTTTTCTCTGCTGAGTTTTCCGCTAATGTCACCAATGCTGTGAGAGCACGAGAGCTGCTCTAGGAGTGAGGCTGTTTGCAGCGTGAAACCATGACTCATGTCGTTGCCTGCTGAAAAGAGCGTCATCACTGTGTTACTACAAATGAATGACCAGTATTTTCAGAACACACACTCATGTTAAAAAACATTTCTGATGACTAGTGCATATTTCTGATGGTGATAATGACCAAGGTGCTCTCCATAAACACATTCAGTGCTTTAGTTTCCTCATTCTTGTGCAAGGGGGAAAAAAGAGCTTGCTCTTTATTCAGTTGCTGCACTAGAAGACTGCTTTTACATAAACTGGGTGATACGGAAGGGTCAAAAATCAAGGCACAGACTTCTCTACTGTCCTTTCCCTCTCTCCTACTGTCTGCTGCAGCAGCTTAGAGAAGTTTCTAGAAGGCTCTGTCGACTGCCATCACCGTCAATCCTCTACCAAACAGTACCCGACTGTCGGCCCTGTGAGCTTCAGCCTTGATGTGTCAATCCAGTGGGTATCTTTTCCTCACCCTCCCTTCCTCTTCCTCTTCCCAGAGACTGCTCACACTCTCTCCCCTGCATCTGTAGAAAGCAGTAGGTAAAAAAAAAACAAAAAACAAACAAACCTAAAAGCAGCAGCGATGACAAAATTTCACCTTTGCTCCTCTATCTGAATTCAATCAGATCCATTAATAGCCCGACATGATCACATGGAGTCAGAAAAAATGTGAAGCGTCTTACATGTGAACAGCTACACGAGCAGGAAGAGGGAAAGGTACTTTTATCACTTCAAACATCCTGTTGCCTATTAAACATCCCATTCACAGCTCACAGGATAACAGCATCAACACTGATGCTTTGTTTTCCTTTTGTTATTTGACCGTGTGTGTGTGTGTGTGTGTGTGTGTGTGTATGTGTCTGTGTTTGGGGAGCTAGAGTCCTACCAGATACTTCAAATACACGCTGAAGGGATCAGCGAGGTCACACAGGAGTGGAGAGTGACCTCACACCGGTAATGTAAACTCCCACCGTTTCCTCTCTGATCACATCTGTTTAAACAGACTGCCTGGCAGAATACCAGCTGCTGCTTGTGAAAATTTGGCATGTTTCACCTTGCTTCAAAGCTTCCATCAAGTTTTGCACAAAAGCACATCACTGCTGATAATACGGACTTTGCTTTTAACTTTTCATGTTTACAGTTTCTATTTTGCCAGAAAGAATCAGACCAAATTTGATTCCCTTAATTAAAAAAAAAAAAAAAAAAAAATCAGGAAAAATCACAGTCTGGACCAAGCCCAGCTCTTAGGGTAGCGGTGGACAACTTTTTCTAATTAGGTCAATGTATTTAACACACACATTTGCTGTCTCCATTAGCAACTGACATTCAGATTAATCAGGCCAGACGGGGAAACCACTGCTGAGCAGCTCATCACACAATATCAAGTGCAGTCTAGAGGATGTGACCACTTATACAGGCATTATTTAGTGCTTTGGCTCCGACAGCCACACGCCAAATGCAAAGACAACAAATAACTTGCGCGCACACACACACAAGCACGCACGCGCACACACGCACGCATACAGGAGATTTCGAAGATATCTCCAAACAGCACAGATAGAATTTTCGAAGTGTTTCACAAAAGTAGTTTTGTGTTTATCGGCAGGGTCGGCCATGACAACCATGAAGTGATAAAAGAAAAAGCGCTGCTGCAGTGCATTTGTAGAGATCTGAATTCATATTTACAGCCCATGGGATGATAACGTACCAGGTTTTTTTTTTTTTTTTTTTTATATTTACACATATTATCAGCTCCTTTCCTTCCTGCAGCAGCATCCCATCATGTATGTTTTGGAATGAATTAATACTCCCACTCGTCTGTTTTCATGTCCAGGTAATTGAGAATGTTCTGGGCAAACTTCACCGCCTGCTTCCGCGCCATCTTGGTTGTCTCGTCACCTTGTGGGTCAACGGCGTCCAGCGCCAGCAGCTGTTTAGTGAGCAGCTCCTCTAGGATCATGTAGCTCTTGTCAACTCGCTTGCCATCGAAGCCCAGGACCTGGGCCTGGAGGTCTGACAGGCTCCCCAGAACTTGCCACACAGCTCGATGTGATGGGTGCTCATTGGGGCCCGGCTGGCGGCGAGCTAGTGCTTCGCGTAAGTCCAGGAAAGTGATGATTGCCTGGACTTCCACTACGGCACGGCGACGGGCCTCTCTGATGCACGGGTTCTTAGCCGTGTCCACCTGGTCCAGTTGAGTGAGAAGACTCTGCAGCTCAGCTTTGGGTCTGAAGCTGAGGTCACCCATCGCGCAGTGTCGCAAGATGCCCTCTCGCAGGTGCGAGACGTGAGCTCGCACACCCTCGATCTCTCGGATGGAGTTGTTCTGCGCCAAGTCATACCTATATGGAAGAAAAACAAAACAAAACACTGAATCAGTGCTTGAAATTTGCTCCCTTCTACCCCTCATGATCAGACACTGACCCTAAACAGACACTGCAAACCACTGTTAAGATACAAGAGAAAACTTACTCTGTACGGCTTCATCTGTCAAAAAAAAACAAACACCTCTAGTTCAATAATACCTGGTGTGATGGGTCTATCACTCAACAAACAGTTGTTGGTCACGATCAAGTATCTTGTAGCTAGACATTAGTAAACAGAAGAATCCCTCTGTTATACCTGCCAGAGGATCGCATCAGTATCTTTATAGTTTACATCATAGTCTTTTATATGTACTTTCCTAAAAATGTCCCCACCCTTACATCTTAGGGTGATACCAACTCGAAAATGTGACTTACTCCATTTTAGGGGAGCAATATTGTTTTGACCGCTGCAGTGAAGTCATCCATCCATTTCACCGACTTGTTTATTTTCAGCTCACACTTAATAAAATGTTAGCTCAAAAACTTTGGCAGCTTGAAAAAACTATGAAATTATTCTGATATTTCACGAGTTAAAAAAAAAAAGAATCAAAGTATCAATGAAAAAAATCAGTCGTAAAAATGTTTCGTTGTAGCAGTAATCTGCAGCGTCGTGCAGCTTTACGAGTGACGCCTACCTGCGTGTGTCATCTCCCTCCCCCTCCAGGTCCAGATGTTTCAGCAGCCCGTTTATCTCCTCCACCACCTGTTTCCTGTAATTTCTGATCACTGCATTCCCAGAAACATCCAGAGCGTCCAGCTCTACTTGCATCTCTGTCAGGATGCGCGACAGGTGGGCACAGCTGTCCCTCCCACTCAAACCCATCAGGAGGGCCACCAGTTGACTGCGGGCCACGCTCACCTTCACCATCACCTGGTTGATGCAGTTCACAGACTCGTGGGTGTCTCCCGATAGCGGCAGGGAGAGGGTCTGCTGCTGCGTTCGCCCTTCAATCACATCCTGCACAGCGCACAGGCGTGTTAGCGCCCGGTAGCGTGCTTTGCGGAGAGGCACCCTCCCTTCGGTCTTGACCTGGGTGAGCCTCAGCACGAGCTCCTGCAGAGCATCCACTAGCTCGTCGTTGATCTCTGTCACACCCCCTGCTCGTTGTGGAGCCACCACACACTCATCCACCAGCTGCCGCGCCTCGTTACTCAGCTGTTCGATGGCCAGCCGGGAAGGATGGGTGGCGTTCTCCTCTAGATAACGCAGTAGTCCCTCCACCTCCTGTGCCGCTCTCTTTCGTGCCCCCTGCAGCTCCGGTTTGCCCTCTGTGTCCACCTGGTCCACATCCAGCAGCAGGCGGGTCAGCTCTCGCTCCAGACGCTTGTAGTCCCGGTCGTTCTGAAGGCCGCTGAAGGTGCAGACCTGCGGCCCCAGAGACGCCACCTCCTTCTGTACCTCGTACAGCCGCATCATGGCAGGGTGCTGTGGATGATATGGTGGCTGCTGCTGCTCCATTGAATGTTGTTGCTGCTGCTGCTGTGGACCACCATGGTCCATCCTTTTCCCACCATCAAAGGGCTTTCCAAACAGGCTGGAAAAAAAGGCAACAGGAAAGGAAAGTCAGAACAATGAGTAACAAGGACAAACAGATCCTCAATAGAGCCAACATTGTTGTATGCAAGCCAGCACTAGTTGAATAGGACCCACCCTACCAACTAATATCTGGAGCCCTGCAAAGCTGCAAAGACAAACTCTGTAACCACATTCAGGCACTGAAATCTTAAAGAAATCAAGAAGAATTTAAAGCAGTGTAGTAGGATATAAATGCAACTGGCCCTGCTCTCATGGTAATTGACATGGAAATAATGTGGCATTTGTGTTTTGCTGCATGGAAACGCCTCCATAAAGTAGGAGTGACCTTCTGACACAGTCAGGAAGGCAGTTATGAAGCACTGGAAGCTGACGCCCACTGGCTCCCAACAACAATGAACTATTGCTTCCCAACTCTGCAGACACATGCTGTCATGTTTTATCAGAAATCCAGCCTGGGGGCTAAGGCGTCATTAGCCAGAATGATAATCTGTGTTTGGCATGAGCAATCCTGACAATGTGCAGCCGTACTTCTATGGATCTGTCACGTCACCGCGGAAACTCAACCTGCAGAACCAGTTTGCAAAAAGCTCATTTGTTCCTGATTCCTTGTAGCCTCTCAGTCAAACAGTAACTCTCGGGGGGATTTTTGCAGCCAATACTAATGTCATGTGACACTAGCATCGCAGCCATTAAAACACATCTCAAAGGATTAGTTGATTTTCTTGAGTATTGTGACAATCTTTATATTTTACTTCCAAGGAGCCAGACTTTTTTGTAATTCTGTAAAGTGGTCTTGAACATTGGCCTAGTTCTCCAGGCTCTCTGAAGGCCTTTCAAAGTTTTTTCTGTGGACATCGGCTGCTTTTTCACTCATTTTCAGTCCAGTTCAGTTCAGAGGAATGTGTTTTTTGTTTGCTAAGCCACTTAACATTGATCAATGACTCATTCAAGCATTAAAAAAGGCATCTAACTGAAAGGATGACCCAGTTTTGAGTCTACAATTAACAGACAATCAGCAAAGAACCAATTTAAAATCTTGTTACAAACTACAAATCTATTGTTGAATCTACAAAAAAGGCTAAAGATAACACAGTTTAGAAGGAATAAACAGGAATAAAATGTTATTTTTGTACCAACAAGGTGATTTCCAAAGAGCTATTAGGTAAAAACTTGGCATGGTGTGCAGTCCGTCCTTAAGAAAAGTGGACAAATGGAGGACAAAGAAGAAGTGACAGGCCTGAAAAAAACTGTAGCAAATGAGCAGTACCTGGAAGCCATGTCCTTAAAAACAGGAAAATAATCCAGCAAAGACCTGACACATGCATGTGGCCATTTAACTGATTTATCCACTGAAGCCTCGTGGTCTCAGTGGAACCGTGGCTGTCAAGAAGCCATTCTTAAGGAAGGGAAACAGGCCGAAAAGGCTGGGGTATGCTGAATTACACAAAAACTGGACTGAAAGATCACTGCCAACAGGTTTTACGGAGTGATGAATCCAAATTTGAAAATGTTGGTTTAAATCGTCATCAGTATGTATGAAAGAGGTACAACAATGAGTGTCTACAGCTATCTGAAGAGGCTTTTGTACACACAGCTGCATTTTTCAGCACAACAGTGATCTCAAACACACTGCCAATGCATTAACGCATACCTGGGTAGAAAAAACACACACAGTGAAACACTCTTAGTCATGGATCAGCCTCCCCAGAGCTCAGACATCAAGGTTATTAAGCAGTGTGGGATCATCCTGACAGACAACAGAACAAAATGCAGCTAACATCCAAAGAAGGGCTTTGAATGTCCTTCAAGAAGCCTGGAGAACTATTCCTGAAGACTGCTTAAAGAAAAGACAAAAAGCATCCTCAGAGAGTTCAGACTGTTGAAATTAAAATGGTCATACCAAATATGACCCATTTCCTATTTTCCTAGCAAATAATAAAGAAATGAGGACTGGATAAAGACTTTTGCACAGTACTGTACATTCCAAAGCAACAGCTCTACCATAAATGTTATTTTTACCATGTTCAGTCTTTCATGGGTCAGTTGTATTTTTATAACTGAGGTCAAAGATTTAAGTGGTTGTAATTACAATTTATATAATAGTTGGGATGCACATATATCAGCTGAAATCAGTCTTGTTGGCTGATTGGCAAATTAGATGCTGATTATAACCAAAAGGTGCCAGGAATAATAATAAAAAAAAAGAAAACAAATGACTAAAACCTTACAATTGTAATTTTTCTGATCATCATGCACACGTTAGGCATGCTTGCAGTGCGGCTGCTATTTTTACACCGCTCTGTAGAAGTTCCATTATGTCCCCTTGTATTTGTGCCTCTGCGATGCGTGCTGGATCTCCTCCAGTGTGTCAAAACAGTGATCCTTCAACTTGCTTTTCATTTTTGAGAAGTGGACAGAGGCAACAAGTAGGGCAGGTGGCGAGCGAAGTGCTGACGTGGCCAAGAAACTCTCCTCTGAGCTGGCAGATGATTGCACGAAGGCCCGACCACGGCGCCTGCCATTTCTTCTAAATGTCGTCCCTCAGGCACCTCATGATTGGCGAATATGGACTCTTCTACTGTAGCCAGAGACACAGCTCTCAGCACCAGCAATGATCTTTCACATGACAGTCAGGTCAGTTTGAAACAGAAGTTGATGTTTGCTCACTGGAGGAAAACTCAGAGCAGATGGCCCGAGTGGCCAGAACAGGTGAGCGACCTAAAAACAGCAGCCAGCCTGAAAACAGCCTGAGAGGATGATCTTGAATGGGAGACTGACCAAATATGAATCAACTGAACATCAATGTTGCGCTTCTGAACGTGCAAAGATATCGTGTTAAAGAGCTCAAAGAGTTTAATGTTCAGCAGTTTACCAGGACATGACAATAAACACTGATAACATGATCCCAAACCCACTGTAGTTAATCAGTGTAAGAGCTCTTAAAAGGCAAGCTGAGGAAAATTTGCTTCACTATCTTTATATCAAGAAACATAATCCCTGATCAGCCCAATGACAGCCCAGCTATAGACAAGAACAACTTCCCACATAATGTACTCATATGGAATTCTGTCCTTACAACTGCAAGAAAACAAATGAGGTTAACCTACATTTTGTCTCGACAAGACAAACACCCACGTGGCAACCACTGGGAGCACTGCAGTGTGTTTCTATGAGATACGTTGCCTGACGTGACTGTGATAGTGCTCTAGTCCACATTAAAAGAAAGGATCCAGACTCCTTGCAGTGTGGCTGCCCATCGGTTTTAATACCGAGCGGAAAACAAATGCAGCTGACCAACACCCAAAATGTGAAACGGTTCAGAGCGCCTCTAGAGCGAATCTCCACACAGGAAAGATTCGGTCAGACGGCCTCATTAAATGTGTCACAGGTGCCTTGAGCTGTGGAATATATTCCAAGTTTGGCTCTTAGAAACATGCCATTGAGAAAGAAGCATCTGCCTTTTAGTGGGATTAATAACACGGCTCTCGTGAGGGCTGAAAAGATTAAATTATCTTTTTTTTTTTTTTTAAAGTCCAAAAAGCTTTTCCAAAGCTTTGCCGATCTCCACTGTGAAGATTGGTGGGCTGTTTTTTTAATCACTCTAAGTGGATCATTTACACATTTGACAATATCACAAAATCAGACCCAAAACAAAACATAAAACAGCCACATAAAAGATAGAAAGAACAACAGATGATGACCCGTTTCACCCCTCTTTGTTGTATTTCTGTAATCCTTTTACTGTTGTGTTGTAGTTGTGCACATCTTTTTCCAGTGAATGTGTCTATTTTAGACCTTTGGTTATTTTTCTTTCTCCTTGTAGTTGTTGCATTTCCCTACACTTGAACTTTCTCTTAAAATAGTTGTGGGTTGCTCTGCTGTTTTGCGGCCCTTAGTAGACATTCTGTGCACCTCTGTAGTTGTTTTGCTCCTCGTTGTGGTTGTTTCAGATCATCGTCGATCGGCTCCTGGGGGTCCTGCAAGTCATTAAACGTTGACTGAACTGCAATAAAGTACACAAACGCAAAGCCTTGGCCATGGTTGCGAAACAGGTAGTATCTTGTAGTATCTTATTATCGCTGCAGATGTTTTGTCAAATTTGTGGAATGTTTGAGTCTTTCTAGTCACTTTGTATGTAGCCATTTGTGTCTCAGTTTTTTTTTTTTGCAGATAAAATGAACTGTTCAGAAATTACTTTCTGCTACAGAAGATCCCCACTTAAACCCTCTGCTCTGACATCATGCTAAATACTACAGCAAATATGAAAGGCAACCCCCACCAGCAGGACTGTTACATATAAATACCATAGCCCCCAATCTGATGTTTTGTTATCCAAAGCATCAATAATGCTTATTAAGAATACGTAGGATTATGTATCAATGTTCCCTAAAGTACTTTTATGTAATAGGACGAGGGGATGGGCATTTCCAGAAGAGTGCACGCCGGGCCAGAGCTTACAAATCTGAGTATTTATTAGGATAATCTCAGCAAAATCCACTCCAGCATGGCAAACAGCCTGAATTAGTTTGAGCCAAGACAGACAAGGCTGATGTGATGGTCTCAAAGCTAAGGGCAGGTTGCCTCCATCGTGGGAGGGAATCAGTCCTCCCCCCAATGAGTCTCGCTGCATGAAGGCTGACCGAGCTGCAGGTGACATGCATGCAACACCTCCTGTTTTATCTCCCCCGAAGCGTTCGAGCTCCTTCCCCGGCTCGCCTGCATGCCTGCCGGTGCTCCTGCACGGCTTTGCGCATTATGTCACCGCAGAAAATCCCGTCCTACCGCCCGCCAGCGAACCGTTCTACCTTTGAGAGCCCATGCATACTGCCGGAGCTGTACTACAAGCAGCCCAGATACCACACCTCCAGATCTCGACAAAACAGCTCAAATCTCCAGAAGCTGTCAGCTGCACCCTCGCACGCACACCCGTACACACATGCACAGACACACGCACGCACACACAGCAGCATTCCTCTCACCTTTTCAAAACCCCGAACACATTCGCGCACATTTTTACGGATATCTGTTTCCATCAGCCAAAGCAGGGCGGCTCGTGGAGGACAGAGGCATCCAAAAGGGGTAAAGCCAAAATCCGAGTGGTTTCTCTGCTCCTCCGCCGGTCAGCTTCAGCACCCAGAGACTGACTGTGACTGACTGCGGTCGGGCTGCTGCTGCTGTCGCCCCTCCCACAGCCTATACAACCAGATTCCTCCGCTGCCCTTTAAAACAACTTTAGTTTAAAAATAAAAACACAACTGAGGCTCGCAGAATGATTAACGTGAACGAGCCGCTACCTAAACCGGTTTTCCACTTACACTTCTCTATGAGTGCCATTGTTAGTGTGTGAAGCTAGCTACTGATGATCACCTGACACAGCCCCACCTCAGCCAAATTACTCTGGCTTTTTTTCAGTCTGAATGCATAAACACCACTCCGGCTCTTTACCAGCTTCACTCTTACCTGCATAGCCAGCGTACAGCCATCGGAACTGTTGCAGAAAAGTACGCACCTCCTCCCAATTAAAGCTAAACATTAGCCTACCTAGCTACCTTCTAGTACTTACTTTCCTGTTCACGAGCATGAACTAACGCGGCGTTTGTCTTTCTTCTGTAATATTGAATTAATGCCATTTTATCGGCGCTTTGTTGATGTTTTCGAATAAGAAATATATGTCGATGTTTCGTTAACAGATGATAAATCCGTACAAGTGTAAAACAAATTACATAAACGTGTTAACATTCGGATGAATAGCTTTACTAGTTCTAACGTTGTGTAAGTTTTGGTCGTCCAACAATAGGTGCGCTTCTTTCGGTCGTAACGCCGTGTCGTTTGTATGTACCGGTGATTTCCAATGTTTCGGTGTGTTTTTGATATGCAATATCTTTGTTTAAATTAGTAAGTAGTGTGTAGTCAACATGATTTATGAAGGGCTTATATATAAAATAAAGAAACTACTTATTTTGCAAGTAGCTTTATGAGTCTGCATTATTGCATCTTCATTATAATCAATCCAGTCCTTTTTGGCCACTATCTTCATAGAACTATAATGTTATATTTCATGTAGTTTCCATAACTAAGTGAATGTGTTTAACATTTAAAAACCAAAGTATCAGAAAAGGGTTATTGCATACATAAGCTTGTGTGTTGCGTTTGTTTTGTGAAATATTGGATGCTTTATGACCTCAAAACAATGATTTAAAGGAAATCATCTGATCTTTAAATAGGAAGCTTCACTGGGGTGGAACTGCAGTCATCTTGCAGTTTTCCAAAACAATACAAGGAGCTCCCAAAGTTCTGTTTGCGTGTCTAATTGTAGGCGTGGAGATGGGTGTAGCTGGAGTAGACGCAGAACCTGCAACCCCGTCCTAAGAGCTCTTCAAATATGTGATCAGTGCAGATCAGTCACAGACCTAACTGTGCCGTTTTCTCTCAGACTTTCTCAACCCTTCTAACAGTTTCATCTTGGACCCATAATATTCTCTGAATGACATACTGTAGACTTAATACTCAATTAGGTTCTTGAACGAGTACCCTCTGGACACAGTATTGCAACCTTCATGAGACAAATGGCTATCTACTGGTTTCTGCTGCCTTTGCTGCTTATTTCATGTAATAGATAAATAAACAAATTGATAACATAGAAGTAAATTTATTCCTCACATTAACTTTTATTTAGGCTATTTTTGTGTTCTTACAAGTATTTATTTATACATATTTGTTTGTAAGATAGAAGATCTTACCCTCACTAAGTACCATTGTATCTAGTAGACATAAAACTTTTGGACCTTTCTTTCTGTTTTCCTCTTTATTTATTTTTGTCATTTTTAAGTAAATACGGGATTTGCCGGTGAGATTTCCGAGCGCACCCATGCGCCTTGCTGGGTTCACGTGACCAAAACGGCAGGCCTGTCTCGGAGAAGGACCCGACCCCGGTGAAAGTTGGACTCAGGGAGCTCGGTCCTGCGCTCTGTAACGGGTTTTTAGCGCGATTTATTCCGTTTTAGACGCAGTTTTTGTGTCAGTTGGTAAAAATGGCCGCCAGGACAGCTGCGGGACGGTCGTCGTGGAGGAGCTTCTGTCCTTCCAGCCTCCGCTTATCTGCAGGCAGCAGTCGGCTCTGCACACAGGTCGCCCAAAAGGACAAGCCAGTAAAGGTCCGCGTAATAATAATGATAATTTTTAGCATTTTTACAGTGTGGGCACTGACAGGCAGCTAAAGGCCCGTCACATGTTCGCCGCCACCATTTTTAAAAAAAACGTTATGCCTAAATTAAACTGTTGTTAAAATGTTGCAAGAACTAAACTGTTATTGATCAAATAAATTGCAGTACTTTAGGCTTTGTTAGGGTTAAACTGGTATAATGCAGCATGTTTTAATGATGCAGCTGTAGTTTAGGTTTTTATGGAAAATAATTGTGAGCAAATTGAATCATTAATCGTTTAAAGTTTTATCTTAAACCTAAAGTGTTCTGCAGCACGCCTTCTCAAATAGGTCAGTTTCATATTATTTCATTTAATTTAACTGTATCAAAACAACATATTTAATAGATTAAGCATTTATATATATATATATATATATATATATATATATTTTTATTTATTTTTTTTAGTTTGCCAAATCATTAAGAAAATAAGTTTTTTTTAACTTTTAATGATATGTCTCTCTACTTTTTAAGGACTTGAATATAAATATGCCTTGATATTCCTGTCCGTAATCAGACTGGTATTTGCTGAGCCAAGCTCATCCAGTGTTTTGTATTGTTGTACCTCTTTTTTGGTCTCTTAGCCTTGGATGGTTTTCTATTCCTGCTTGCTCTTCCCATCTTGAAGTCTGCTCAGTAATGATAAGCTGCTTGCTGCAGGCTGCTGCTCATTTAAAGTCACATGACATGCATCAGTGTTTACTCAGCTGGGTTGAGTTTCAGTCTACCCAAGCCAAGTTAAAGGACTTAAAGGATTTTTCCAGTTGATTTTTAACCTGGTGGATGTAGTGGCTCTGTTGGTCATGCTAACTGGAATTCAAATGATGTGAAATTTGTGTCTGATAGGCTCATCGCGGTCATGTGTGGAGAGTAAAGGGAAAGTAAGTCTGTATTTGGGACATTGGGAGGCTTCTGAGATGCAGCACTCAGCTTTCATCCTAGCACCCTATAGCTTTCCTATAAGTTATTTTCATGCTGCTCATCTGCTGTCTAAACCCATCATTACAGGAGTTTCTTTTTTCTTTTTAATCTGTAGAGATCTGCCTATAGACCAGAACCCAGCTCCACACACGACTGGGTCGGCCCACCAAACCCTCTCTCGAACCTGCGGCCGATTGTTTACCACATCCCTGAGAATGAAACGGAGCTGGAGAAACGGCTGAGGAACCTGAGGCAGGAGACAGAGGACTGGAACCACAGCTTCTGGACTAAACAGAACATCACCTTCAGCAAGGTGACTGAATTTTTTTTGTTTTTAGTTCAGGGACTGGGCTGTGAGAACTGGATTGTGCAGAGGCCTCATTTGTAGGTAGGGTGAAAAGCCAGTCCACATGGAGTCCAAAGAGGGGTATCGACTAAAAACGGGGGAGCCCAGTGCAGACAGGCTCTCGAGAGGCATTCATAGCATCGCCCTTAACTGTTGATATGTAAAAAGATACACATACAGTGTGGGGGGAAATAGTTAATCAATCGCCTGCTGAATTTGTAAGTGTGCTTGTTTCCAAAGAAATCAACTCTTTAATTTTTACGGTAGTGTCATTTTAACAGAGACAGAGAATATCAACCAGAAATCCAGAAAAAACACATTGCATAGAAGTTATAAATTGATTTGCATGCATAACCCAGCACACATGTGGCACACAGATTATAATCAATCAATCAATTGCAGATACTCCTGATCTCATGTATAAAGCACACTTGTCCACAGAATCGATTTCTTCCATTCCAACCTCTCCACCACCATGGTTGAGGCCAAAGAGCTGTCAAAGGATGTCAGGGACAAGATTGTAGACTTGCATGAGGCTGGAATGGACTACAAGACGATCTTCACCGTGTTGAGGTACTAATGGATGGGGTCGTGTACCGTAAAATCTTGGATGAGAGCCTCCTTCCCTCAGCCAGAACTGAAGATGGGTCGCAGATGGGTCTTCCATCACAACAATGAAGCCAAAGCATACCACTAAGACAACAAAGGAGTTGCTAAGAAAGTAGCACATTAAGGGCTCAGGCCTCAGTCCTACAGATAATCTGTGGAGGGAGCTGAAGCTTCGAGTTGCCAAGTGGAAGCCAAGAACCCTAAAGGAGAGTTTCTGTAAAGAGCAGTGGGCCCAAGTCCCTCCTGTGCAAACCTGGTGACCAACTACAAGGAACATTTTACCGCCGTGGTCACCAACAAGGGTTTCTCCACCAAGCACGAAGTCATGTTTTGCTTGGGGATCAAAATGCTTTGTACTTTGTAAGTGAGCAAACTTACACATTCAGCAGGAGATCAAATAATTATTTCCCCCACTGTAGTTGCATAGAAAAATGAAAATTAATATTTTGAAGAAAATTAATCTGCAGCTACTAAAAATACCCCAGACAAACGGTCCCCGTCGATGTTAGTTCACTTTCATAAAACCAAAATGGAAATTAAATTAAAGATGAGATAAATTCCACTAACTACTTTAGCTTCCCTGACAACTCCCCACTTTAGTATAACGCTGTCATTTCCATCATTATTAATGGAGACTCTAATAGCAGTGGATGTTATTAATCTCTGCATGCTGAACTTGTATAAAATCTTTTCACCAGCAGAGGGCAGCATTGCACAACCAGTTTTGCCATTTCGTGCCAGCTATGCCTACGAGATCGAAGTTAAGACGGTGTCATGTGTTCTGCGAATGTAGAAAATCTCATGATTTGGATTTTTTCTTTTCTGTATAACAGCAAATCAATTTTAAAATTGTTTTGGTTTTGTGCAAGGGATTTAGGCAGTCAAAATAAAGTCGTACGCTATAGGAGAGTATTGCACTTCAAATGTTTTGGATTTGTTTATTTTACAGAATCAAAGAAATCCTTATTAAGTCTGACCCAGTATTGTGTTTAATGCATTGCTTGTTGTGTGTACATACACAATGGCTTACTGATTCCTTCTGTTTGTGTGTGTAATTCAAAATTAGAGTTAAAGCTTAACGGACTGTCTTACACACTCTGCAGGAAAAAGAAGCTTTCATCAGTTCACAGCTGAAGGCAAAAGGCTTGACTCTGCGTGATGAGGACGGTGAGGACATGCAGTCTTATCTACATATTTTATTACTGCTGGCTCAGTTTGCACTCATTCAGTCTTTTTTTTTTTTTTTTTTTAAACACTGCTGGAATTACAACCTGTACTTACATTTGTAGGAGACTGATCACCAAGAACGCCTATTCGATAAATAAAATGATTATGACTTTGTTCTTGCAACAAACTAAATGCTCCACACCTCATGTATTAGGCTGTGGGTGAATTCTCAGAGCCGAACAGAATGAATAACTTTAAGTTAATAACTTTAAGTGTGTGCAGTTTAAAGCTTCAGAGCTCCAATGTGCAGCTGTGACTTGGACCTAAACAGCAATGAAATTACACTCTGAGCTCTTGAGATGATCAAATCACTAAATTCTTGATTTATTTATCTATTTTTGAGTGGCATTTCTCTCTTGTTAGCAGCACCAGTGTTCCATTTTACTCTGGATCTCTATCATCCATCCCTGTGATAATGTCTCTGATTGGAGTAGGTGGTGCTCACTTGATCAGTTTTGTGCAGAAGAGGTGTCAAATGACATCAAACACCCGTTTTTATGTGAGGGCACACAGAGCCTGAAGCAGAGAGCCTGAGTTACCAGAGAAAGTTGGTAACCACTGCTGTGATGCTGTTTTATAGCAGCTGGTGATTTGTAATGAGAGTATAATGGTCTGCTGTGAACGCTCTCCTTCTCCCAGGACGACGGCGGTCCCTGAGCAGCGAAGAGATGGCCGTGTTTTATAAAAACTTCCTGGACGAAAACAGACTGCGACACGCAAATTACAACAAGTAAGTTGTTTTGTGCTCTCATGGTGTCTCCCATGGTGCCGCTGGCTGGGCGGGCTTTAACTGCACCGTACCACCTCATCTACAGAGACCAACAAGCTGTGAAGAAGCAGCTTTCTGTGAATTAGCATTGCAAAGTGGCTGACTTGTCTTCATGCTGGCAAAGCTTTCTGCCCACACACATCACCTCAGCAGCATGCGTGGGATTTAAGCTCTAACTTTTGATTGTTTGTTATTGTTTCAGGTTAAACCGCATCATCGAACAAATGTTTCCCTTTTTTCCCCTTCGGGTGTTATTGTGTATTTTCCCATTTGAATCTTTATATTAAGCACCCAGCAGATCACATTTATTACACTCTGCAAAGTGAAACTTTGTTCTTTTTTATGTATCCAGGGAATGGTACAGACGTAACTTCACCATCACCTTGCTCATGGCCCGAGTCACCCTAAACAGTGTGTGGAGGACAGTTACTGAAAGACACAGCAGCAAGAAAAATGGCACTCCTGCGAGCTGATGCTGAATAAAATATTCCCCTGTCCTCCTATTAAAAGCTTTGGCTGTGTTTTTGTGTACTTCTGTTACTGCGTCTTCTTTCTTCAGGCATCTTCCTGCAAATTATTCAGGAAAAAGTTGCTTAACAGACTTTGGATTTTTGGTAATTAAACAAGTGTTTATAAAATATGAGGTTTTGTTATAAATGAAACTACTCAGTGACTGATACAATCAACAGAAAAATAATTTTTGGAATCATTTAAGGCATTTCTTTTTAATTATTTTTATAGTTTTACATATATTTCTTTATAGTTTAACGATATGGACTGTTATGTCATGGTGTCTCTGGCCTAGAGTTTTTTTCGTTCTCCAGGATTGAAACTGTTAAAAATGCATAAAAGTCAGATAAAATACACGAGCCAGTTAACAGTCTGCGCCTCTGCACACATGTAAGCAAGAAAACACACAACACTGAAAGATGTAGACTTAGTTCAAAAAACTAACGCTGAGTTAATGGTGATCCCAGTCAGAATTCGTCATTTATCTGGTGAACTGAAAAAGTTGTTTTCAAAAAGAGGGCTGAGCTGCAGTCCCCGAGGAACCAGCAGCTCGTTCATCACTGCATGCTGTCCCTTTAGCTTATACCCTCTAAAATGTGACTTAACTGTAATGTGGTTGGTTAATACATGGAACATTATCAAATGAGTTTTGAGAAAAATGTATATTGCACTAAATGAAGCAAAAGAAAGTACTTGCTGAAAGTGCAGTTTCAAAAAAAATGGAAAGAGAACTTTGAGCTAAAGGGCATCAAAATGAAGACCTTGGGCTTAAAGGATCGTGCCTACGTGGTGCTGAATGAACTCAACTAACTTAATGAAAAACATTCTAAATGGATGAAAAAACATGACAGTTAAAGAAAAACGATGGTTAAATAAAACTGATAATGCAGAAAATTGTGAATAATGGGGGGGGGACGTATCTCACACACACACACTCCCCATGTCTGCGTGGGCTTTCTCCAGGTACTCCAGCTTCCTCCCAGTCCCGTTAGCCCTGCGACAGGCTTCCGACCTGTACAGGGTGTACCCCCTCTCTCGCCCTATGATAGTTGGGGATAGGCTCCCACCCAATCGTGACCATGAATTGGATGAGTGGAAAAATGGATGAAAGGTTATCCTTCTAAATGCTAAATTTGAACCCACCAATCAGGTTGTTTGTGATTGGTGGCTGTGTTTACTTTGCTCCCTCCAAATGAGTGTGACACAGAAGAAACCTCGCTGAGCTACCCCAAAACCACAGGCTGCCTGTAGGTCCCAGCGACAAACTCTTTACGCTCTGAGCAGAAGGAGATGGTTCTGAAGCAGGACATGCTTTTTGTGTCTGTACCACTAACATTCAAAGACAAATCACAGTTTTAAAAGTGCCTCAGTTTTGGCTTTGCCCCAATGAGAGGAGAAACGTCAACACTGGAGTTAATGACAGAGGTGGAGGGCTCTCTTGACACCCTCGGGCTCCTAGTTTAAATTCAGTAAATTCCTGTGATTTGGATAAAAACAACCACAGCTACAATTTGAAGCCCCTGGCACTGTTTAAAAACTGTAAGAGATATAAAAAAAAAACTGAGTAATATCTGAATAGTTCAAGGTCTTGGGACCCATTTAAGTTTGATATTTTTTCCTTTCATTTCAATGAAAAAAAAATCATAAAAATCTAAATATTTTTTAAAAGTGTAAAAGTTACAAAAACAGAGAAGGTAATAGCACATTTCTCTAGAAAAAGCTGAATATTTTTGTTACCAGAATGGTTTCCTGTTTATGGACAGCTTTATCTCAGGTGTGTTACACCTGGAGGTTATCTTTTTCGTGTTTTGATTTATTCAGGCACTTACTGATGCGGAAGTTTGTATTTCCAGGATATTTTCTTTCGAAGTTGAAAGGAATTTTAACAAAAGAAAACTAAAGTAAGGAGTGATTAAAAAAAAGTTCCTCAGCTTTATCCCTAGTGTTATCTATAAGAATGGAATCTATTCATGTTTGTCAGAGTGTGTGTGTGTGTATCTGTTAGTCAAGTTGTGTGCAAAATGCAAGCTCCAGCGTTTTTGGAGCCTGTTAAGACATGTAGGTCTCCGAGAACAGAAATATTCACCACCAAGAAAATAATCCCAGAAGCCCAAACTTCTGTTTACTTTAACTATTTATACTAATTAGCTTTTCTGCAGCCCAAAATTTGTATTCAAAATGAAAGATAATTTAACAAAATGTAATATAGAGCTAAAAGCCGAGAGTAACTAAAAGTAACTCCACACTGTCAGCTGTTGATGCAGAACTCGGAGGACGAGGAGTCAACTTAAACTCGGCTTTCATTCACAGGGAAAATACATAAACAAGACTGGACTGAAGCTAGGAAAACCAGGAAACAAGGAGTGATGAGACACAGGAAGCAAAACTGAAAACAATGCGCATGAAACAAGGGACAGGCAAAGTTTTAAAAAAAAAAAGTACTTGAGTAAACCAAAATACAAAAACACAAGAGACAAGGGACTAGGACACAAATGGACAAAACAGTGACGGGGAACACAGAAACGCAGAGCTGACATGGAGAACACAGGGGAACCAGGGATTAAATACAAATACACTATAACCAAGAACAGAACTCAAAACTAAACTAAGAAAGACAATAAATAAAGAAACCAACCAGGGATTACTACCCACAATAAACTGAGAATCAACCAGAGATATTAACAGAATTAGAAAGTACCAACAGACTCAGGACCACAACAGTGTGACTTTTAAAAACCTTTAAAACCATCCTATCATTTAAAGGAATTATTATTATTATTATTATTGTAATACCCCGCCTCTCGCCCTATGTCAGCTGGGATAGGCTCCAGCCCCCCCACGACCCTGAACAGGATAAGCGGAAGTGAATGGATTATTATTATTATTATTAAAGTAAAGTGACTTTAATAATAATCCATTCATAATGCATAAACTGCTATGTTTCAGTCATGTATGAGACTTGATTTATTGAATCTAGAAGCCACCCAGCCGCATATAAACTATCTAATACACCTCCACCTTTACCACTTTGACCATTATAAACCCAGCAGTCTACTTTTACTTCAGTAGCTATCAGAGTATTTGAGCGTGGTGCACTGTGCACCGTCTGTGCTTCTTGTTTTTACGGTAATAAACGTGGAGCCGCAGCTTTCCCTTTAATCTGGACTGGATGACATCAGTGCTGCCGGAGAGGAGCGGGGGGGGCAGGGCAGGGGTAACGCCATTTTCGCGTACTGTGCAGTTAGTCATTCAGCCAACTACAGGACTGAGGGCTGTCATCTTCACGGGGGACTCATGAACTTTTGATTTCACCCCATGAAGCCCCTGTCAGGCTAGTTTGACGGAGCGGTTCCTGCTATGGGAGCAGCGGGAATACTAGCTTCCCTTGAATGGCTGACTGGAATCGGTGTTTTGACAGATAGCTAGATGGCTAGCTATGGAGCTAGCTGGTGAACATTAACAGAGGTTGATGAAGTGAAGCCCGGCGTCAGTAGGCAAAACATAGCACAGTAGACATAGACAGTGTCCAAATTGTGTGTGTGTGTGTGTGTGTTTTTAACTTAGTATATTTTTTTACACTTATCGGCAAAGTCTGTCGGCTAAAGGAACAAAAAATAATTTAGTAAGGACGTGATTTAAAAGGGGAAGAGGAACATTGAAGTCGAGCTGCATTGGCAACGGATGTCCCAGAGAACGGTAAGAATGGCTCCGTGTATTACTTGGAATGCTTTCATTCAATAAACCACTTGCTCCAAATGAGCTTCTCTTATCACGCGTTTCTTAAAGCGTCATTTCGTAAAAGCCCAAGTATTTACAACATTAACGTTACGTGGTTTTGGCAACCTTGTTTTAGAGAATCTGTGGTCGGTGTTTACGTTAATTTCAGGAGTTAGACGCCACAAGCGCATTAACTGTCATTGAGAGCTCTAGGTCGGAATTGGCCCCGAGGTTGGGCTGTGTGACGAGAAAGTATGGGCTAACTGGTTCTTCAGGTTAATCCATTTTGTAAGCGAGATAGCTCGGACAAACCAGCAGGAGCTACAGTGGTAGGGACCCAACTAAAACATGCCTATCAGCCTGTGGAAAGGCGCATTTGTCGGCCACTGCGGTCAGATTAAGTCTTGATGGTGACTGTTAGTCATGCGATAGTTAGCTGTATCCTTTCATTGATATTCAGAGGAGAGTCAGGGCTGTGAAAGCTGCCTGTGTTGGGCACACAGCTTCAAGGGGACAGTGGATCTCAGTGTGGGACCCACAGCTGGGAAACCGAAAGGACTGAGAGGCGTCTATGAATATTTGAGTTTGGGGCGGCATGCAGAAGCACAATTTCAGTCTGCACAGAAATATACAAGTATTCCCGAGGGCTTTTTCTTCCCTGCCCTGCAGTGTTTGTTTAATCTACCCAAAGGTGCACTCATGACAACCTCCAGGGCTCCTGCCCCAAGGCGAAACACCCATCTGCTCCCCCTGAGACTTGTTGTTGACTTAGATGGGTGGTTTGAGTTCTTACCGCTGGGTAGAAATGACAGGGTTTGCGTGGCCGCAGCAGATTTGATTTTATGGCTGTTGGTTTGATTTGAGAAATAACCCAAGCTTTTGTAGATGAGCACAGCAGCTGAAGAGTACTACTTGGTTATTATTTCCAACTATCAGTAAATTTTTGAAATTCTTCGAGTTCCCAGAGTTAGTTCCTGGTGAGGTCTTAAAATCTCCCAGTCGTCAAAAACCAGAAATCAGGTAATTTTCTGTTGATTAACTTATTGAAGAATTCACTAAAATCTTGCACAACTAAAGTGTAATGCATTTACATTTTACTGTGGTGTAAATTGTGCAGTAATATCTGAATTAGTTGGTTTTTTTTTGCAATATGTTGTACTGTAGTATGACAACTATGCACTGCATATAAACACACAACATAGATATTATGAATATGCCACCGCACCTAGAAGGTAGCACTGAAGTAGAGTTTTTTCACTCTCTCTCTCATGTGTTGCTGTCAGCTGATGAGTTCAGCTCAACTTTTGAATGGCTAAGTGAAACGGGCATCATGTGATCTTAGTGAAGCAGGGGCTCAGTGGATATTAAGATCTTTATTGTCAGTAAAAGTGACTGTCTTGTCCTTAAATCAACTGCTATGAAGCTATGAGATGTCTTGTTTTTATTTTTTGCTTTTCTTATCATATTTTTTTAAGAATAGGGGTTGACAGCTTTTATGAAACCTTTTGCTGCAAGTAAAGAAGATGAAACTGAAGACTTTAAGATGTTCAAAGAGCAAACCAGGAAAGGTCATTCACTGTGAAAAGTGAAGGAAAACCCCTTGATATAAAGTTAACTAATTATTAAGAATGTTTTAGCATTGAACTAAAATTGGACTCTTTGTAGACTTACATGTATGGTCCTAGATTTTCCCCTAAGTGGGCTTTCCTAATCTTTTAAGATTTATGTCAAACAAATGTTCACTCATCAACACAGACAGGCCTATTGAGGAATCCAGGAGGAACTTTTACACTTGAATGTCTCTAAACTCTCTCTAAACTAAACTGACCTTTAAATTTAACATTTAAAACATAATCAATGGACAGTCTGCAGAAAGTCGTATATTAAAATCAGTGAGTGCCTTTCTGAGTCTTCAATCCTTCAGGGTGCTGCAGCAAGAAGCGATACCACTGCTGTCTCTGTGGATCACAGCATCTTAAGCTACTTCAGCGATTTGAATGACAAATTTAATCTCTTGCCCAAGACTTGCTCATGGAAAAATAATTTGGTACTTTGTCGTTGGTGTGCTCATCAGAAGTGAGACTGGGTGATGACACATAGTTTAACACATTAGACTGCAGCAAGTGAATTCACACGCAGTGTTTTAGACAGGTTTCTCTATTGGGTTCATTTAGAATGTAACTCTCTCTGTGTGTTGTCCTAATCTGTACAAAGGACCAAAGCGGGTCATCGTCATCTTGTGACTTGCTGATTTGTTAACCCCTTTCATGGTCTCTGAAGCCAACTGCTAATGTTGTCATATGATGCAATAGGAAGAGAGTGATATTTTGTAGCATCGTGGCCACATAAAGCACAAAAGAAACAGCACAATATAAATGGACTGGTACTTATACAGCACCTTTCTACTCAATTTGAGTACTCATTCAGTGTTTTTATATAACATTAATACGTGAATGCATTAGGGGCAGCTCAGGGTTCAGTATCTTGCCCAGGGGTACTTTGAGAGGAGAGGAGGATCCAGGGATCAACCTTCCAATTGACAGGCAACCCGCTCTGCCACCTGAACTACAGCCGCCCCAATAAATATAACAGATTACTTTTACAGCAATCTATTTTTATGTGAAAAGAGTCACACACGAGACTTGGTGCTCAGCTGTAAAAGAGTACTTATACTAGAGCTGGTAAGTGTGCTCAGACTGGGTGGGACAGATTTGTGGTGTGTTGTGCTTTCCTTTGTTTGCAGCCATGAAAACTGATGACCTGCTGTTGTTATTAATAATCCTATCCAGTTCTTTGAGTTGTTTATACTGGACAAACTGGTACGAGGTTCTGAACAGCAAATGCAGTTTGTTTTTGTTTTTTTTTCATTGGTGTCATACAGGTAGAACAAATGCTGTATTATTTAAATTGTGGGTTGAGCAGTCAGACAAATACATTACATCTCCAAAGTTATGTTTCAGTAAAATTGTTGAGTAAATTTCACTTTTAGAGGCTCTTTGTTATTCTCTTTTGTAAAGCAGCTCTGCCCACACTGCTGATTAAGGTTGTTCTTCGAGTGCTGCTCTTCTGCCACCGGCTCCATCCTCATGCATAAAAACCCGCAAGTGCTTGCTATTCCGCTTCTCCATCGGTCCCAAACACAACCCGCCCCTCATTTATACTCCACCCACCACCACATTTGTCTTCAGCATCCCCGTCACCTCGTATCACCACCTTAGCATGCTTACATAAAGTGCTGCAGCATCCCCCGGGTGCTGCTTCTAGCAAGCAATTTACATTTCAAACGTTAACTTCAAAAAAAAGTTTTCTGTGCCTTTCTCCTGTGGTGCTTTGCATGTGGGGACTAAGCTGATGCCAGAAATAAAAGACTGTTGGATCAGAACAGGAAAAAAAATGCATGTGCTGTCACTTTCACTTCTGTGTTATATTGGCCTGCAGTGGTAATTGTCACCTCTGTAGTTCTTTGTGGTTTGGGTTTCCACTACTTACGCATTAATCTTGCTGCGTTGTTGATTTATAAAACAGATTTTTAAGCAAAGCCCACCTGTGTTTCTTTGTCCTTTTTGTTTCTGAGGAAAAGCTTAAATAATTAGTACATTAATTGAATAATTTTATTACTTTTAATGCCAGATATAGCATAATTATACAAGGGCACCTAAATATCTTTGGCTGGGGAAACAAAGCCATGTAAATATGTTATCTTGGGACACTTGAGTTTATCTAGGAGTTTGCTCAATAAGTTCACATGCGTTTTGGGGACTTGGAGAATTCCTTCAATTGGGGAGTACTTTTGGAGTACTTTGGCCCGTTGTTACAGGTTGTTTGATGCAACCATAGTGGGACCTTGGTTTACATTGCAGGCCATAAGCCAGTCTTGTTCCCAGTGGGTTTCAGTGTCCACCCAGGGCTGGGCCTTTGTCACTGATTCTGGTGGTCTCAGGTTCATGCCTCTGATTTTTCCAGATGATGTGGTCCTGTTGATTTCATTGAGCAGTGATCTCCAGCTCACACTGGGGTGGTTTGCAGCCGAGGGTGAAGTGACTAGAAATGTCTTGTGTGACTTGCACCTTCAGAGCTGAGGCCATGGCTGTTTCAGAACAGCTGAAAGGAGATTGCAGAAAAAAGTGGTAGAAATGCGCTTCCTCTGAAAGGTATCTGGGTTTGCGTTTAGAGATGTGATGAGGAGCGGCTCAAAATAGAGCCACTTCTCTTCCCTGAAAGAAACCAGTTGAGGTGGTTCGCACATCTGACTAGAAAGTCTTCTGAATGTCTCCTAGGTGAGGCTTTTCTGGCGTGTCAAACTGGGAGGAGTCCCTGGGGCAAACTGAGGACATGTGGAGAGATGTCTGTCGGAACTCCTCTGTATCCAATTCAATTCAATTCAATTTTATTTATATAACGCTAAATCACAACAAACAGTCGCCTTTGTATTGTGGGTAAAGACCCTACAATAACACAGAGAAAACCCAACAGTCAAAACGACCCCCTATGAGCAAGCACTTGGCGACGGTGGGAAGGAAAAACTCCCTTTTAACAGGAAGAAACCTCCAGCAGAACCAGGCTCAGGGAGGGGCAGTCATCTGCTGCGACCGGTTGGGGCTGAGCTGCGACCGGTTGGGGCTGAACCAGAGGCGGAGGTCAGGGCATGTTTGTTTAGACTGCTGCCTCTGTGACCCAGACCTGGGTAAGTGGCAGAAAATGGATAGATTGAAGGTTCTGGGTTTCTTTTTTCCTTGACAAAATGATTGAGATGTATTCAGTAGCCCTGTTCTTGATGAATAGTTACGGGAATAAATGCCCATCATAATTTCCATAGCCCATGTTTGAATATTCAAATTGCTTGTTTTGTCCAACCAGTTGTGCAGAGACATATTTCTGTACATTTCTGTCTTTTTTCCCCTCTTTAAAATGACTTAAATCAGTTGATCTAATCAAAGGTTTTTTGTTTTTTGCAACTGATAGTAATACAGTTTTTGGTACAAGAACAAATCCTGAATGTTTTGCTTTTTATGCATCTTGCTACTAATGCATTTTGCATTTTTTTTAAAGTTAATATTTTCTGTATTTCCCAAGTTCATTTCTCTCAAGTACATCCCATGCTTTGCTGTTCTTTTTGCCCGGAGCTGCTCTTGTCCACCTCCTCCTGAACACAGTGTCAGCTTCCTGCTTCCTGCTTAGCTGATAGGCTGCAGGCCGGTTGCTGAGTCACATGAAGCGATCAGGGCTGCTGCCCTTCCTCCATCTGCCTCGTCTCAAGGCATTTTTCAGCTCATCGTTTCCTCCTCTTGAAGTGAAATTTGAAATCTGCACAGGACAAGTCTGCAGTCTTCTCTTGACACTCAGCTTTTAGACCGAGGTGGGCATACTTGGTTCAACTCACTGTGTCACTGCACCATCGAGAAAAAAACGATCACTCATTCACACCCACAAGTTTCATTTCTGTATTTTTCTCTGGAACATGCTTTAAAACATAACTTCAGTCAGTGTCTCTATAATTATTCAGCTGAGAAGCAGCTGTCTCAGTCTTGTGTGCTTGCAGAGATTTATTAGGCAGCTCGCTACAAGTGCTGCCAAAGCGCTCAATCATAATCCTCTTAAGTGTGTGTGTGTGTGTGTGTGTGTGTGTGTAATGAATATATAGCAAATAAAGTCAGGACAAAGTAAATTGCATTATTATGACATTAACCTGCGTTTTTTTTAGCAGGTTAATATCCATTTATTAATGTAATGCATATTACCTGTTAGATTCAGTAGTAGGGGCAGTATGGACTGCAGCATAACAGCACTGAGAAGCTAATTATTGTGGGAGACTCAGGAATGAGTCTGGGGTCGGTATTCCTTTACCATAGTGTCTTTTTCAGCTGCAGTGAATGATACATGTTTAAAATTTACCATCTTTTAAAGTTTATAGCTTATATTTCTAAATTAGGGTCATAGTAGACTGGCTAGATGCAAGTACAGTTAATAGGTGATGATCATAAAAGAAATGTGACAGCATTTCTTTAAAGTTGTGAGCAGGAGTCGTCACGCAGCATAAAATGTCTACAAGTTCCTGTTTGTCGTCTTGTTTCTGTTATCTGTAAACCACATACAGACCACAAACCTCAGATCCGGCAAGCAGCATGTTTAACGTCTTTGATTTGATTTAAAGTTTTAATCACAGCTGCACCAAAGATCCTCTTTTTATTAAACAATCTTAAATGATGACTCTTCAGGGTTTTTTTTAATAATTTGGACATGCTAATCGTCATTCATATTGCCTCTTCTGCTGCAACCTCGTGCTGCAGCTCATGCTGTACTGAGCTTTTCGGAGCAGGTGCTTGAGTCAGCACCTCCTATAAAGGCACCTTGAGTGTAACGATGGGGAAGCGTAAATCCCACACCCCTGAACCAGGAACCGTCCAGTCAGAGACACACAGTCTGACTTTTTGAGAAGCCAGTGTTGCTTCTCACTTGCAGCAGAGTATTGTTTGTTTGTTTTTTAAAGGGGATGAATCACTGGCAGACGGGGAGATAAAAAGCTGTTTATTTGGTCATGAGCTGAGAAAAGGTCAGAGGATTGTGACTGGGGAAAAAAAATAAAATAAAAATGTTAACCTGTTTGCCATTTAATCAATATGTCACATTTCTGGTGAATTGCATTCTCCTGGTCTGTTGTGACTTTATTTTCCAGGGTAAACATCTGTGGCAGTCATAAGACAAGCGGGTACCATCTTTAGATGACAACAAGCTGCTTTCAGTGTCCTTTTGTTTGTGTGGCTGTAGAAAATTCATTTCCCCTCTGCATGTGTTAGAGCTTGATGTTAGTAATCTTGTTTTATGAGAACTATCAAGACAAAATATTTTCATGCAACTTTTTTTTTATTATCTAAATTTATGCAGTATGTTTTAGAAACATACTGAATAAATTTGCTGATCTCTTAGGATATATTTCATAAAACAATATTACTTACTACTTTTGTTGCTGTGAAATTGTGTAATACATCTTTATTACATTGGACTTTGCTATGCCTGCAGGATGCGTGAGGACATGTCCACCATGGTGTGTGTGAAGGAGGAGGAGGATTCTGGGGAGAAGCTGTCCCAGGATGAGATCATTTCTCGGACAAAGCAGGTGATCCAGGGGTTGGAGGCCCTGAAGCAAGAGCACCACTCCATCCTGGAGGGCCTTCTGGGCACACTGCGCTGCCTGAAGCAGGATGAGGAGGGCGTTCTCGTGGAGGAGAAATCACACATGATCCGCAAGTCCCTGGAGATGCTGGAACTTGGGCTCAGCGAGGCTCAAGTATGTGTGTAGAGCTTCAGCGATTGGTTAAAATTAGCATGGATGTCAGATTGTTCTGTTATTTATTTAGGTTGGTCTAGGCAGAAAATCTTGGCAACAAGCCATTTAATCTACATGTCTTTTAACAACACAAAATTAAAAAAGCAAGCAGTTTGTCAGTTGTTACGCATTTAAAAGTTCCTTATTTAAGTTTAAGGTCTGATTTATATTAATCTGCTGAACAGCTGTGTAGATATCCATAACACACTGAGGACAGCAGGTGGTTTTCACTTGTATGATTAATATCACAAGTTCAGTGTATGAAAACAGCAAAAATCTTTGCTTAACTGAATCTTTCTTTGTAATAGACATAATAAGACAAAAATATACACGAAGTCCATTGTGAATTAGATAAGCTTGTACACTTGACAGAGGAGTGTTTCTCTCGTTTTAATTAAATCTTGTTTGGCTCATCGGGGGAAAAGAACAAAGAAGTTTTTAAGTTTTGAAATTATGCAAAATATTTGCTTTCGTCATCTCACTTCACATTTAATTTCACAAACAGTCACTGATGATTCATTGTCGGTGCATTACCCTCCCAGCAGGCTTTGTCTAAATATACAATGCACTGCATGCACATACTGAAATTTCTACCTCCAGCTTTTTGCTTAGAGTTGTGGTAAAGTGTAATTTTCCTGCTCAAACACCCCTAATGTCTCAGAGCTGCAAACCTCTCATCTAATTATAGCCCTCCAAGCCTTTCACCTTAGACTGTATTTTTTACCCCAAGTGCCTCACTGTAACATTAGTGGACACACATTTAGTTCTGGGGGTGGGTGTACACTACTATATACATGGCTCTGGCATAATTGTTTTAGTAGGCAATCTTCTATTACACACATTAGTGTAAATATTGTTACGAGAGCATAAATCCAACCGTAGATACTAAGAGTCTGTATGATTGCAGAAGCTGCAGCATTACCGCCTCCTCTTTGCACAGGTGATGATGGCCCTGTCAAACCACCTGAGCTCAGTGGAGTCTGAGAAGCAGAAGCTGAGGGCTCAGGTACGGCGACTCTGCCAGGAGAACCAGTGGCTGAGGGACGAGCTGGCCGGGACGCAGCAGAAACTGCAGAAGAGCGAGCAGAGCGTGGCACAGCTGGAGGAGGAGAAGAAGCACTTGGAGTTCATGAACCAGCTGAAGAAGTACGACGAGGACCTGTCCCCGTCTGTGAGTACTCAGAGACTTAAGAATGTGTTTCGATGCCCTCGTCTAAAATATGCGTGACCTTCTTATCATGAAATTGGAACCACCGGGTCTCTCATTAGCTACATTCCTTTGATTTTAATTTACTGCTGCTGTAAATCTTTTGCTTTTTTGTAATTTCTTTTTCCCAAGCAACTTATCAACAGCAGATATGAATGAATGAATGAAAGATATCAATATAAACCATCTCAAGCATTTTATGTGTGTGAAAATATTCACCATAAGACCAAAAACTGCAGAATGACTGCATCGGCTAATAAAACATTCAGTTTCTTCATGCATAATTTCACTTCCTTTTTTACTTTTTGTCCTCTCCCCTCACTGATCGTTCTGCTTGCTCTCTGCCTCCCTCCCATCTCAGGAGGAGAAGACTCAGACTCAAGTAAAGAGACTCTGGATGATCTCTTCCCAGATGACCAGGATGACCAAGCCCCAGGCAGTAAGTGTTCTACCTTCCTCATCTTCCATCCACTCCGTGATACTTTCACACAATTTCTTGTCCTTCGAACCAAATATGAAATAGTTTGTTGCATTGGGATGTAGATTTCATTGGCACACCCTTTATTAATTCCTAAATGCTTTTTGGACCTATAGAAAGTAAGAGCTGGAAGTAAACTCCTGCTTGGCAGCTGAATGCGGTGACATGCAGTATTTTTCCCTGATAGATGCCACAGTTTTGAAAATGCTGCTGCTGTAAAATTGAGACCACCTTTGGGAGCAAAGCTTAAATCTGTATATCAGCAGCACTCCTGTAATCTGCTAAAGTTGACTCAGTGGATGTTCCCAGAGTCAGAATATATGATGCAATACATGGTGTGTCAATCTGCCACTCTCTCAAACACGCACACCCCAGTTTTTCATTGCTCCTAGTTTTTATTACCAGCCTTTTGCTCTGTGTTTGATGGGGTGGTCTTTCAGTAGCTCATCAGGCCAGACAGTAAAGCTTTGTTGGCTGTAAATCCCCATTAGTCAGGACCAAGTTGAGTCTGGTGGACGGGGGCCAGTGAAGTTATATAGTCCCAGTTTTTCTATAGTGTGTTACTTTTTGTGACTGTCGTTAGGTGAAACCTTGTTGCACAAGTGCAATGTCAATGTTGCCATGGACTAACTTTGTGGCTTTGGATATCACCGAATTACTTGAAATGTAAACATTTGTTACATAATGTCAAAAAAGAGAAACTCATAAGAGCTTTGGTGAAATGTAATATTTTTTTTACATTACTTTAACCTGAAAAATAACTATAATAATCAGTTAATTGTTTGGTCTGTAAAATGTCAGAAGGTGGTAAAAATACCAGTAAAGTCACAAGTTCTTGTTGCCTAAATTGTTGTACTGACTTTTGCTGGTTTGTAGTAGTAGGTTATTTTTATGTTAATTGACTTATGGATAAGTTGTGGTGAGATGATCTGCCAAAAAAAAGTCTAGGTTGAATGTTTAGTTTTTAAAACACTATTTAAAGAGGTCCATCTTCAGGGACAACCATTTAAGACCAATGAAAAACAAAGTTTTTTATTATTTGGCCCAATTTGGCTTATCCCATTTGGTATCAGATTGTCAGCCAGTTTAGCTATCTGACAGATTGGGCTGTAAATGGCTTCCCACTCATCTTGTAATTGCTCTAATCCATTCATTTTAAATTTCATTTGATGTAATTTTAAAGTCTTTCACAATAAAAGCCTTTCCTTTAGACAGAGAGCTTGCTTCATTATTCTGTTTGTGAGTATTTCCCCTGGCAGGGTGGTGATACAGCACATGCTGTGAGCACTACTAAATGAATTATGATGGGACAGGAGAATTTAATTGCATATAGCTGTGAGCGAGGAATTGATTGGAGAACAAGGACAAGGGTAGCAGAAGATTTTCTGCAGCATAAATCTTAATAAAAATGTGCATTGGAGGTGAATGCTCTGTAATGATTGAATAATACATTTCTCTTTAGAGATATAGAGATAGAAATCATTGTAAAGGGTGTATATTGAGTTGGTTCTGGAGCTGCACAGAGATTAGGAACACAAGTGAAAAATTTCCATTTAGAGCATTTTTCTTTTACGTATCAGATAGGCTCATTACTTGACAAAATTAGCCTCTTGCACTAATAAATACTATTAAAAGGTAATTATGCATTGTACATGTGATAGTTATCATTTGCCATTCATTGTCTAAATATGAGAAAATCTTGCAAAAGTTGAGGGAGATTTGAGAAAAACACAGAATACACAAAAATGAAGGCATTCAGTTATTCAGTAGTTATACACCCACATTCATTCACACATAAATGTTATGTGTACACACACACACACACACACACACACGCACACATTCCTACTCATGCCCACATCAGTGCTTACAGTAAATACTGTCAGGTAGCTACATTTGATGATAATCTCTACAAACTTAAAAGGATTGGAAAAAAAAGAGAGAGCCAGATGTGCTGAAGAGTGGAGCTTAGAGAAGCAGCAGCTTCAACTGCTGTAGAAAAGAAATGACCCTCCGTACTTCATGGCATCAAACGAAGACTAGAGAATACGTTTTAAAAAGTAAGCAGACGCTTTCTGGTTTGAGTTTGGAAAGGATGGAGAGAGAACTGAACTCAAAAAGAGAGGGATGGGGGGTGTTTATGGAGAAGCAATGCATCATCAAATGCCTCTTCCACTGGCATTAATCCTCTCTGTGTGAAACAGAGCAGCCGGAGGCGCTGTGTGTGTGTGTGTGTGTGCTCAGTGGATACTGGGTTAGAGTTGGAGTAGATTAGATGTCTTTCCTTCCCAAGCCGATTCAAACTGCCTGAAAAGCTTTTTGGGTTTTGTAAAATTGCCATCAGCAGGAAGAAGACAATAGTGATGACCGCTCAGGAGCTTACATGCAATGATTTTTCTGTGCTAATATTTACATTTCACTCACTTACCTAACACTAAATGAGCTACTGAGCCTGCAACATATTCCAGCATTGCACATCTGGGAATATTTGGGGCAAATTTTAAGTGGAATAGTGGAAAGCAGAGGTCAAGCTGAAGTCGAGATCCAAAAATGCAGCATCCTGCACTTTTCATTATGCAACACAGTGACTTCTTTTTTTTTTTTAATAAGTACTCTCTGAGAACAGTACTATTTTTGATTTATATTTTGATTTACTGTCCAAATGAATTCATTCAGTGCATTGGCAATTAACCAATGCTGACTGCAGTAATAACTACATATTTTGTATGTGGATAAAAAAAGACATTTTTATTTCCTGGTAATTGATTGTGTTGTAGCGATGATGCTGTGTGAGATACATGCCCACTGGTGTGTCCATTTCTATTCTGTGCTCAGTGTGTTACTCTTCCTTGAGCGGAGGCAGAGGTGGGCTGGGGTTTGCCAGTGGTTCTGAACACCTGGTATCACTTGGTGTCTGGACATTTCTCTGTGGTCACTGTTATTACTGCAGTGGGCGGCTCCCACTTGAAACCATACTGGCTCTCCTTCAGAGTAAATATAGAGCTGCTTGCCTTTAATAAGAAACCCCATCAGGTGGTTTCCTGACCTCTCATACATTTATGCATTCTTAGACACTCGTATATAGAGACAAAAAGGCAGGCAGGCAGACAAATGGACTGTGTATCACAAGAGACAATCCAGTCATGCCCTTCTGGGCCTGTTGAATGTAACACTCAGGAGCTGGTACATGAGCTGTGCATGGCAGAAGAAAGAGGGCATTGTGTAAATGGGGATAATCCTGCTTGTGTAGTGCATATGTTCAAAAACAGCCAGCATTTGTTTGTTCTAGGGTCAGTATTGACCCCTTTATATGATCTCAGACAAGTGGTTTCAAATGCTTCTTTAAATTTAGAGGAAAACCTGCTGATAGGCAGGTTTATATTCACACATATTAAAACTCCTATTAAAGTCTCCTTTTAAACTCCTGTCATTAATCAGTCTTTCTGCTGATTCCGTCATCCGGAGGCACTGACTGAATAAGATTGTAAAGATTTAGATGTGTTAGCTGTGTTAATGACTTGGGTGAATTAACTGCAGTTATAAAAGCGTGCACTTTTGAAGGGATTAATTGCTAGCTTTCAGTTTTCAGAATTGTTAATGTTCGTTTTGTTTTATGTGATGGGATGTTAAATCTGTGTAATTTTGTAAAAAAACAAGAAAAAAAAAGCAAACAAACAAACAAAATTTTTCCTCAATATTCTAATACCTAAAACTATTTTTAGTTGCTGGGTTATTGTTAAATTGTTGTATTTAAATGTAACCACAAATGTAAAATGTATTTTCACCTTAAATTAACATGTCTGTGTAGCTTCTCAGTCATCCAGGTCGTAGTAGTCTCTGAGGCTTGAAAAAGGCCACTGGACTTTTTAAGTCGTCTTCAAGGAACTTAAAGAAGCCCAGTCGCCTTTTTCAAGCCTCAGTAACCTTAAATTAACATTGAGGGGGTGTAGCTGAAGTGCTAGTCGGGGTTTATTTTTACAAAACAGATCACAAAGCCTTTCACTGCTCCGCTGGTTGGAGCAGAGTCTCTTTTCAGCACAACTTCAGTAATAATCATCAGGACAAGCAGACATGAAACACTCCAGTGTCTCGACTGGCTTCCCTAGCACTGGAGTTTCAGCACATTACAGCAGATAAAGGAGAGAGTATGCAGCCAACAGGAAACACCTGTTTTAACCGTGTTCCCTAAATCCCTCCTACCGTCTGTCCCTCCTACAGCTGAGCCCTCTATTATTTACTTAAGTGCGAGAAGTATGCAAAAACCTAAGAAATTAGGAAGGGGGCAGATGTAAAATACCAGTTTGTACTTAAAAACCCCTCTCTGTACAGTCCAGTGATGTTTTTTTTTTGTAATAAATAATTACTTTCCTTTCCATTCTCTGTGTCTGTAGTCCAACCAGCCCATGGCAGTGCTGCAGCAGCTGCTGCTCAACAGGGAGGCTATGAGATTCCTGCTCGTCTGAGGACCCTCCACAACCTGGTGATCCAGTATGCCTCCCAGGGCAGGTATGAGGTGGCTGTACCCCTCTGCAAACAGGCTCTGGAAGACCTGGAAAAGACCTCTGGACACGACCACCCAGATGTGGCCACAATGCTCAATATCTTAGCCCTTGTTTACAGGTACTCCAACACCTAATAATATGCACATATTGATTCCAATGAGAGCTGATTATGATCTGTGATTTTTAGTTTGTTTTGCTATATAAAATATGATTGCCTTGATGCCTTTTATGAAATCAGGTGGTTTATTTAATTAATATCTTTGCTGGAAAAAAAAAAGGTTTTGTTTCTAGTCTGCACTGGTTCATAAATGCGCCAGATCCTCTGACACATGGCTTTTAATGAATTTTTTGCCAGTGTTTGGAAGATTACAAATAAGGGTGTGTTTTTAACTTTAAGATAGTCATTGTTCAATTTGAAAACCTTTAGATTCCACAAATTCCAGTTTTCCTGAGATGACGACGGCTCATTTTGTCACTCTCACAACACTGTGACATGTCTCTTGAACCGTTAGCAGGCATTTTTTTTAAGTGTTGTGTGACTGGCCTCTAAATGAGAACATAGCCTGACACAACCAAAAATTTATAGTACAATAACAGAAATGGGCAAATGTTAATTTCCCAGCCCAGTTAGACAGGAACAAAGGAATGACACTTAAGACCTGGACAAGTATTGCATAGGATTGTTGCCATGTTTTTCACTTACACAAATCTAAGCCATTGAACAGTCAGCTGGAGCTTTTGATTTGGTTGCCTTAAAGGGATGAATGAGAGTCTGGGTCGACATGTTGTCAGTGTATGGGTGCACTGGCTGTGGGAACTGCTACAGAGCTGTTTTCACCACAACACCTTGAGATTGATGACCAGTTAGTGGAAATTGTCAGCATAGTTTGTGTTTGTGGGGTTACCTCTGTATTTCAGTCTGTCCCTGTTTGCTTCTGTCTCTCAGGGATCAGAACAAATACAAGGAGGCCGCCAACCTGCTGAATGATGCTCTGGCCATCAGGGAGAAGACACTTGGCAGGGACCATCCAGCTGTGAGTATATTTGTCGCTAGATACAAAGTTATTGCTGCTTTAGCTCGACCCAAGAAAATGGCAGGCTTCTGGGTATTCTTTGAGTACGTGCCAGACTAGGTGCTTGGCAGAAGTTATCCAAATGTTGCATTGTGACAGATGAGGAAAAAGTCTACTCATCTAAATGCAAGGTGTTTTGGACAGTTCAGGATCTGTGCCTTCTGTGGGAGAGAATAACTCTCTATGGATTTTCAGAGTTGGAGTTTTGATGTGCTCATTTTTCAGATAAGAGGGTTTATGAATGAGTTATATTTTAATCCTTACCTCAGTTTTTTTTTTTAAATAATAAAAGCTTCTTTTGGCTGCTCCCTTATTCATAAGCTGTTGCCGCACACATATTTGATTTGGCAGATTTTTCATGCTGGATCCCCTTCCCGACACGACCCAGGAGGTTCTGTTTCATGTATTTTAAGGAACACCTTTAGCATCCAATGCTGTGACGAGCAACATGGTTATCATAAATAATTTACCCAAGCCTGTTCTTGGATTCTGTAACCTCTCTCTGTCAGCGTGACTGTACGCATACAGCAGGTTGACTAACTGTGTTAACCCCAGCAGGCCTGTGTCTCCACTGTTTGGACCTTCATCACTCTCCACTATGTGAAACAGAGGTTAGCCCTCCACTTCGTCCCCTCTCCTCTCTCCTCTCATGCTGCTACAGGTCTTTCTTTCCCAAAGAAGAAAGGGATTTTTTCTTTTTAACTTATTTGTCACCCAGAAGAAATCTGACATATTACCTGATAAGTGATTAAGTGTAGTGATTTTTCTTCTTCTTAATCATTTGATTTTTTTTAATATAATTTCTTTTCTCTTGTTCCTGTTTAACCAATTTGCAATATTGTAAGCCAGTTCTAAGTTTAACCCGACAGATAATATCTCGAGGTCCTGTATTCTCTTCTAATCAGTTGACTGCACTTCTGTGGAAATCCCTGGTTGTACATGTACCAACACACGTACATTGTGTTTAGAGGTTAAAGTGGACTTTGGCTATGAAAACTGGCTCTTGGGTCGCTGCCTGTCTTTTTAGGGCAATCAGCTGAGATAATGAAAAAGGTGGAGTTGTGGCCTCACGTTTGAGCAAGAAGGTTGTAAGTAAGACCTTGATGCAAAGATCTTGATGCAAAGACGCTGAGACTGCTATTTTGGGCCTCCATGGATCTGCCTGGGAAGTTCAGGAGAAATGAGCGCTGTGATCTGAATCTCAGTGGTGTTCTGCTTTTGTGGATGTAGCACTAAATTTAGTCATCAAGTCTGTGTCTCTTAATGCTTTCTGAGTGCTGAACACACTTTTAGTAGCTGACTCGGAAAATGCCTTCCTCAGACAAACTTATCCAGCTGCACGCGTGTGTGTGTGTGTGTATATGTGTCAAGCTTCATCTGATCCATTTAATCTAATTTTATTTTTATTTTATTTTTTTTTTAAGCTGCTTATCCAACCGGGTGCAGAATGACGGTATGAATCACAATCCCATGTTTCTTTTAAATGTCCGTTTCTCTGAATTAAACATCCAACTATATTTATTGTGCGTTAACTTGTGGGTACTCTCAAAAGATGCTTGAGTCGTCACTGACATTTCAAAAGATCAACAGGTCCATTGTGATGCTGAGGCAGTGGCTGCATTCTCCAGGCAGCCAGTACAGATCAGCTGTAGGTCCAGAGCCAGGCTTGTTTAACCATTGTCAGGAATCACCAGGAATGTTGTCCCTTCTGTAATCTAATTGTTTTGATTAGAATTTTGTAAGTATGTGTCTAAATTGATGACTCTTTATGCAAACACAAGTTCTAGAAAAATATGGAAGTGAATTTGTAAGAGTTAAAGGCTTTAGGCTCAGCATCATAAACTTTGATCAGACCATATAGTTTGTGGCTCTTGGGCTCATGAGACAAATAATTTTCTCCAAGTTTTGTTTTGTTTTATTTTTTTCAATATATTTTTTACCTTTCTTTAGATTGTGAAGCAAGGACAAATTAAGGCTTAAAGAGCTGCAAAAGGAGTTGTGAAACTGTAGGAGCTTTGTCCTTCTCCCCCTCTCATCTTCCTGAATGAGCTCTCCTTCCTCACATCACTTCAACCCTCTGACCTTCCTCTCCTTTCCTCCCACTCTGCCCACATGGCTGCCAGAACTTGGTGTGAATCAGAGATCAGAGCTCACCTCCGGTTGCCTCTGCAGTCTTCCTCCTCCTGTGTGCACATGTTGGAGACTTCGTCATCTCAGCTGATTTGGATCAAATTACATCCCATCGTAATCATTTCCTGTTCCCCCACTTCCTCCTATTTCTTGTCAATTACTAACTCATCAGATCAATGACACCACACTGCTGTTGTAGACTCTCGCGGTTCCATACATTGTGCAAATGAGTAAATATGACTGAGGCTAGGAAAGAAAGAAAAAGCATTGTGGAATAATACGTGTATTTGTGTCCCTGTCAGGTTGCTGCAACTCTCAATAACCTGGCTGTCCTGTATGGGAAGAGAGGGAAGTACAAGGAAGCAGAGCCTCTGTGCAAGAGAGCGCTGGAGATCAGAGAGAAGGTGCGTAAAAGGTCATCAGACAGCATGATGAGTCAATCCAGTAGTGGGCTCTTTTAGTTTCAGACAGACTTTGTGTCCTAATTATATCCAAATACTTAAACACTGCAGACTTCACTCAGAATGTTTCCCGTAAAGGCGGCAGAACAAATAGCAGAAATGAAAATATTCAGACACACTCTGGAACTGATGGCTTGGCCCTTCAGCTTTCCATTTCAGCACAGCACATTAACTATAACTGCAACAGATTCACTCCCTTTTAGAATAACTCAATTTTAAATTTCACACAGAAATGAACAATAAAAATGAGCTTTTCATCTTTAGTGGCTGACGTTTGCTGGCATTAATTTATGAATATCATAGACTTTTTATTAAAAAAAATGGACACCATGTGGTCACGTGTTTTGAGGCCTCAACATTTGTTTTTAGATACCACTGTGTTTTTCACTGTTCAGAGCGTGTCACAGGGCAGGCTCATATCCCGAGTTTGTCTCTGTTTGGTACTTAGAGGAGCTGCTCAGCAATGCTGAAAGTGCAGAAGATACTTTTTGTTGTTTATCCTCAGTATTTGTCTTTGAACAAACCCCCTTCTTTCTTATTCTTTGCCTCCTTGGGAATGCGATGTCAGCTTTGGTTAAGCTGAGCCATTTATTTTTTAATGCTGCTTAAACTCAGATGATACTACACTTGCTTAAGCTTGAGTTGTTTTGCACATGCAGGGTATTGCGAAGTGGCTGCAGCAGAATCGCTGAATCAGAAGGATATTTTTTCCTTGTGTTCTGCCTTTTTCGTGGAAACTCAGGAAAGCTCAGCTGCTACCTGAGTTTAGTGGGTGTCAGGAAAGAAAGTGGTGCCAAAGCTTCCTACTTGTCTAAACAGACAAAGACAGAGTTTATGTAAAAATTCAGAATAAAAACATTGGATTTATAAAGTTCTGCGTAGGAAGGTGCTGATTTAATTTATCTTTTGTATATAATTCATATGATCCTTTATCATGATTTATACTCTGACATTGCAGAAATGTTTGCATAACTTGCTATCTTGATACATAGAAGCTGACTGAAACATATAGTGTGTTACTTTCTGTAGTGCAATTTAAAGCTCTAATAAAGGGTAATTATTGTTAATGTTTTCCTTATTATATTCTGATTAGAGACCAAACTCAAAAATGAATCTGCCTCTAAGAGGGATCATGTTTATCCAAATTCTAACATAAACTATTCAAATGCCACAAGAAGAGTAAAAACACATTATAGTGCCAAACTTTGGTGCTGTCATTTCCATGGAAACACTCTGTTTTACACACACATGCTTCTTTTATTGCTCAGTTACCAAATGTGGACTAATCCATCAGAGTGAAGAGAACTATGGTTTGTAGTTACTGAGAAAAAGGAAGTATGAGTCATCTTAAAGTTTTCCTTGGTGCAGTATTGAGATATTACTAATACTTCTTGCTTTTAGCCTTATAATTTGAATTTCTGGCAAGAGTAAAAATGTGTAATATCAGCAGTGTTATCCTTCTGAGAGAAGCAAGATAATAGAAACCTACAGACCATATATTTTATGTTATAAGATGTATGTGAGTATAAAAAGTGAAGCCAGTATGGAAGTGCCTTGAACCTGCAGTCTTTCCAATAGCCAGCAGAGTGGTGTGTAAATATGTCCGGCTGTATACAACTGTGTGAGAAAATGACCCTTGGCTCCCTTCATATGAGAGTCAGGAAACATCTTTCCTGACACGTTTATGGTCTCTAACACTAGTTTCAAGTCTTATTATATCATATTCATTTTGAAAATTGGTCCCATTGGTGGTTGAAGGCATCAGTAAGCATGCTCAATACCTCAGCAACCTGGACAGCACAGTTTATGGCTGATAGAACACAAAACTGCACTGTTATAGCTAATGATGTTTACAGGAAAGCTTTGAGATGAGTTCTGTGACACAGGAGGTGGTGTGTCAGGCCAGGCCTGAGTGAATACTGTAGGTAGCTCCACTCACATTGCTACACAAGACTGTCAGACTCTGGTGGTGGTGGTCCTGCAGTTCTTAGACCTCACACAAACTTACAGAGCAGTGAACTGAAGCCAGAAATCAAAACAAACTGCTTGTTCGCTTGACTTCATTTATAATCGTAACATAAAAGCCCGATGTGGTTAGGATATAATTTTCTGAGATGAAGGCTGTTTCTTTAGTCCACAGTTTTTTGCTTTACTTATCTCTTATTTATGAATGCAAATTAGTAGTCTATTAATCCAGCCAATGCCAAAATTCTTCGGGAGACATCTACTGTATGTAGCAAATGCTACAGACTTAATCCCCAGTGTAGTCCAAATGCACATGTGTGACATTTTCTGTGTACACTGCTCCAAAAATGTGTGTAATATGATCTGCCACACTACAAACAGATTGTAGCAAGTCAAAGCAACCTGGCAAGAGATGAAACTAACATTTCTAACATATTGCTAAATGCTCGCTCTTCCTGGAAATCCAAAATAACAACGTTGGATTTTGGAGATTGAAGCTGGGTTGCACATTTAAATGTTTACACTGATGAAACTTAGAGTAAAAAAATCATAAAATAAATATTGGCCATATGTTAGACATAAACAAAAGAAAAAACTTCTTTCAAGCAAGCAGCAAAAGTTGGCTGTAATTGCTGATGCTGGCTAAGGGTTACTGACCAAATGGCAGATGCCAGACACAGGTTGTTGTCTAAAACTTGCCCCTGTTCCTCTTTTCTGCCTATTGTTTCAGGTATTGGGCAAGGACCACCCAGATGTGGCCAAGCAGCTGAACAACTTGGCCCTGCTGTGTCAGAACCAGGGCAAGTATGAGGAGGTGGAGTACTACTACATGAGAGCGCTGGAGATCTACCAGACCAAACTGGGGCCTGATGACCCCAATGTGGCCAAAACCAAGAACAACCTGGTGAGAAGGATGACTGTATTTGTCAGTTTATGGCATTAAAAAAAAAGTCAATATCTGCACAATTTACTAATGGAAGAAAAATTACAACTCCCTTGAAATAATTTCATTTAAAAAAAAAAAACTAAAATAACAAACACAAACATTCAATTCAGCCTCTGCCAATCCTGTGAAGGTTCTCCTGCATGTTGCTGACAGCCCATATTTGGACCTTACTGTTCACTGCTGAAGAGGGACCTCTGACTTTGCTCTAGGTTTCTCATTTCCAGTGTCATGCTGGTTCTTACTGTTTGTGTTCTTCAGGCGTCCTGTTACCTGAAGCAGGGCAAGTTCAAGCAGGCTGAGACACTGTATAAAGAAATCCTAACCCGCGCTCACGAGAGGGAGTTTGGCTCTGTTGATGGTACAAAGTGCACACACACTCTTTAAACATTTCAGACACTGCAGACAGTAGCTTAAATCTAGAGTAGCTAACACACACACACAAAGCACATGTAAACGAATTGATGGGTCTTCCACACTCTCTGCTCTCTTTTGAAGTAAAGGTTAATATGTTCAGGCTGCTGTTATTATTTTAGTGGAGGATGTAGCTGAAAAAGAAGAAAAAACTGCACTTCAGAGCCAGAGTGACTTTTCAAAAGTCTCCTGCTGCTTATCTGAGTTTGTCAGGACTGATTCTGTCTGTGTTTCTCTGCAGATGAGAACAAACCAATCTGGATGCATGCAGAGGAGCGAGAGGAACGAATCAAGGTGAGTGTCTGCAACAGATGAGCACTTTCAAACCTTTCTCAAGTATAATTGTAACTTCTGTTATACTTTCTTAATTTAAGTTTTTGGCTTTATAGACAATACCCTTATAATTGCACAGCGTCACACACATTCACTAACAGAACACATCAAGTAAAGTAAAATCACGAGCTGCTCTAAACTGCTCTGACAGTTCTGTTATCTTATTTAACATGAAATGGGAAGGATTGACTTTACAAAGAGTTGGATTAAGAGATTAAGTCTCAGTAAAAATGACTCACTTCTGGTGATGGTGCGAGTCCCCGGCTTTCCCAGCCAGGAGTTCATTTCACGGTTTAATAGGTTTAGATGTTCAGGGGAAGGAGTCCTGATCCAACTATAATCCCATGCTAAATACCTCTTTGTGTAAACTGACCACATAAAAAAAGAAGTGGGTTGGTTTCCATCCTTAAACATCTGATTTATTATTTTCATATATGCAGATTTCTTAAATCTTGTTTTTGCAAATTGATGTCTCACAGGGGAAGGAGAAGGATGGTTCACCGTTTGGAGAGTATGGAGGCTGGTACAAAGCCTGTAAAGTCGACAGGTCGGTTTTTTCCTACTGAGTCCCTATGGGTGATATACTCAGCAGAGGGACACAATAATATGCAGCATATATTTAAATGTTTACACATAACAAAATGTCCTGAGTAATTAAAGAAACAGTGCTCAACCTTGTATTAGACAGTTTGAGATTTCTCTGTCTTGTTGTTCTGCTGCTGTAAATATTTAACAACAGCCTGTTTTTATTTTCTTTCATCAAATTGCTTCTCTGTGATAATAAAATTTCCACTTGTTGTCTTTGCAGCCCCACGGTCACCACCACCCTGAAGAACCTGGGTGCCCTCTACAGGCGGCAGGGCAAGTTCGAGGCAGCCGACACTCTGGAGGAAGCGGCGTTGCGGTCCAGAAAGCAGGTGTGGTCTCTGGATACTGTGACTAACAACACAAGACTCCTGGGTTGAGCAAAGACGTCATTGTTGATGTAGATATAGCAGCAGATGACTTGTTATCAGGGCTCAGTAAGAATTTGCATCAGATTAAATGGTAGAAAATGTGTGAGCTGCTGTGAAATTGGAAAAATGAAGATGCACTTGGAATACCCCGGAGCCTGAAGTGTAGGTTTTTTTTTTAGCTGCCGCTGATGATGATATTTAATGGATTTGAGAGAAATCCTGCAGCTTTTATCCTCAATTAGGTTTTCCTTCAAGGTTTTAATGTCAAGTTACTCAGTAATGGTAACACACAATCAGTCAAATTGCTGAAGTGCTGCTTAATTTACAGCTGTTAAAAGTAAAATGAGGCTTTGATAATTACTACAATAATTCCATTATAACTGCGTGTACAGCCTTATGTTTGACGTCAGATCTGCCTCTGGGGGGCTTGGTTTAGCACCACAAGTTTTCTTTGATATATTTGGAGCATTGTAATTTTTGCACAAAGTAGGCTCTGATCTCTTTTATGAATGTAACCATTAATCGGCATTTGGATAATACAAGTGGGATATGGTTTTAGTAAAGGTAAAATAAGCATCCAGACTCTGTTGCAGTTTAATGTCCTGTTTGTTTTTCCCTCCTTGAATAATTCATTGTTCAGGCAGGGTCACAGAAGATACACCGTACTGTGGTGTAACTATATCACTGAGCCAGCTTTATTACATGACACAGTGCTGGATGTTGCCAGCTTGTTCCTGTACAGAAAAGCTAATTTAGCTACACTGGCACCATAGTTGCAAAAATAGTTTGTCCACCAAACTCCACTTTGCACCTTGATTACTGAATATTAAAAAAGGGAGTCCTTTAAGCCTTTAATATCTCTGTAAATGTCATCAAAACAGCAGTAAAGACATTTAAAATTACCTTCTGAATTGGCTAAAAAGTGACTCTAGCAAGCTAAGTGGCTAGCTATTGTTTATGGGCTGCTTTGGGGAACAACTTCCTGTGCATTGAAACTGTTTTCCACTAGTTGTGTATTGAGCTATTTATGAATCTGGCTTTACCAATTTTAGCTGGTATTTCTTTTACATTTTCACTCACCTATCAGGTTTATTTTATTTGTTCTATTTGAATCAGTTCTGACTGCTGATCAGCGTGTGCCAGGCACTGAGTTTAGAGCTGCAGGCAGAAGTCTATGGATTTAGTATTAATTGGATTTGATGAATTCGTACTTGTTCCTGACAGCTGTACAGTGCATCTGTGTAAATGAGGCTGTGCTGAAGCTCTGACCAGTGCAGGTGCTTAGCTTGTGCTTAATTGGATTTGTTGAATTGGCATTTATTGTTCTCTGTGCATATCAGGGTCTGGACAATGTGCACAAGCAGCGCGTGGCTGAGGTGCTGAGCGAGCCAGAGGCCCATGAGAAGCAGCGAAGCCGCGAGAGTCTGAATTCTGACACGGTGAAGTATGAGAGCGGGCCAGACGGCGGCGAGGAAGTGAGTATGAGCGTGGAATGGAACGGGGTAAGTACAGTACACAGCCCTCAGCACCTTACTGAGAGTCTTCAAACCAGGGACACAGACATGTTTACGTGATACTATATCTCTCTGGACTGAAGCCATCTGCAAAGTCATTTTATTTGGTTTTCCTAAGTTTTATCAGCACAGAAATTGGAATAAAAACAATTGTAAATGTAAATGTTTTTCACATTGAGCTGTTTGGTATTGGATTATTTTATTTGCTGTCAGACAAGCCAACGTATTTATTGTGAGAATGAGGATCCATGATACATAATGGATATTGATATTTATTCATTTTGTGAGCGTGACTTCTGTCAAGAAAGATACAGTGAGGATGTTTCTTCATCTATTACTAAATTAAACATTTGAATGAGGACTTTCTCTCACTTAAATCTTGTCAGACTGGCTAAAAAGGATCAAATTGCACTATGCTAGCTACACTGATAATCCTGATTGACAGTCACAGTTACTCTGTGCTCCCGCAGTAGTTAACTGCTTGTACTTTGCTGTTATGCTGACTTTGATTAATGACATCAAGTGAAAAGATGCTCTGCTGGAGCATTCACTTGGCTGGAGCTTAAATCTTTGACAGTAGGTGACTCACAGCATTCTGTATAGTTACATATTTTTTCACTAAAACCTCTTTTTTCCTTTTTTTTTTTTTTTTTGTTGTATCATTTTTGCAACTAACCTCTAAAAAGCTGTAAAAAATGAGTCAACCCCTCTGGTCTCACACATTGACACCAACCAGCCTGCTCCCTCAGCTGCAGAGCCACTGTTCTAACTATCTGCAGAATTTTCTCAGTCTCTACTCACTGCAGTGGCAGAATATGTAGTTATAGGATCACTGTAGACTGCTCACTACCTTATTTCTAAAATGCTGCTCCTGCTGCTGCCTAGAGCTGGCCTGTTCGCATAGCAACAGTAGTCATAGATCCCTGAGCAACCAATCAGCATCTTCTATTGCACCTCTGGTTGTAGTCCTTGCAGGCGGTATGGTGTGACACATAGCTCTGCGTATAAACTGTGCCCTGTCAATGGATTATTAGCACACAGCCTCCTGCAGACAATCGCCAGCAGATCTCTGGACCTATTTATATCGGGAAAGGAGCTGGGCTCATCTGGAAAGAACTTTAGCTGGAAGGGAAAACTGACAAGAGCTTTTGTTTGGACCTTAAATCTCCTTTGATCCAACTCTAAATAAATTCAGTATGAATGCAGGGCAGCAATCAATCCAACAACATTTTTAATTGGGTTTGAAATATTGATCCAAAGAGGGAGCATTTTTATTACAGCGGCACAATAGGACAGCCTGGGAATTAGAGAAGAACAAGATATTAATGACAAATATACAAAGAACTAGAAGTTGCTAAAGCTATGCACAGAACAGTAGAAGTACTCTAGAAATCAGTTTGTATTCATAGTTGATGAATTTTAGCATAACAGTAAAATTGCTCTCAATGTATGTTAACAGCAGACTGAAACTGCTTTTTCTACTTTAAACATTTGACATTAAAAAAGTGAAACTACAATCTACTGTTAATCTCCTTTTGTAGTAGCACGTTTACATATTTATACACTTTGTGCATGATTAGCATGCATTGATCTTTTCAGAGGTCTACAGTAGCAAAAATAGTTTTGTCTATTCCCTCCATCATTTTGCAGGGTACTGAAAAATATATGAATCTTTAAGTGCTGTAACCCCCCCCCCTGTATTTCTCTGGTATAATATCAGAGGCTATTGGCTTATCTTTCTAATATTAGCTGGATAAAAACAGATATGTCCAGGGATGTTTATCCTTCACTCCTTCCCAGCAGTTGTCAAACTACATTTTGTTTTTCGTCCTGTCAAACAAATCATCACTTCCACTTTAGCTCTCTCCACAGGAAGCTGTGAAAACCTCTCTCTTCTCACTTAATATAAATGAGTCTGTGACTCATCAGTCTGTTCTGACTCAACATGGGCTCTGTACTGTACTCCTTCTGTGTTGTTGTTAGTGATCTGCATGTGTGTATGTGTTTATGTTTCTGATCTTTGCATGTGTGTGATGATCTGCTGCCAGACATTGTAAAGTGTGACTTTCCTGGTCTTTATTCTTTTTCTATTTGTTTGCCTTGTTTAGCAGCCAGAGAAGATGGAAGAATTCAAACTGAATAGAATTCATTAGATTAGGTTAGATGATTGTTACCAAAATGTGTACTGCTTCCAGCTGTTTCTCTTCGTCTTCTGGGACAATAAATATCTTCAGGAGTATCGTCGCAGTTTTCCTTTAGAAAAAAATATTTTATTAAGTTTGAACACTCAATAAGAAAATAATCACTAGATTACTCAACAGTGATAAAATCGTCATTACTGTCAGCCAAGCTTGCTTCTGCTGTAGGCAGAAAACCCCCCACAACTTGAAACTATTTAGTTTTATTAAAAAAAATAGAGCGTATCTGTCTGGCTGCTGTCATATGTCTCTTATCTGCACCCCCTGTGTTTATTTTGTACTCCTCTAACAAAGTTTAACCTTGCTGATATGTGTTGATGAACTGTGTTCCAGACTCAGTGTCTCTCTACGTGATTGAACTGTGTAAGTGCTCCACCTAGTGGCGAAGCCTGCAAGTCGCGTTAAAATAACTGTAATCAGACAGAATTATCATTTGATTTTAATTATTTATGTTGTTTATAAACCTCTCTTTTTCTTTTTTTCTTCTTTTTTTTTTGTCCCACACTCTCACAGCTGTGTTAGATAGGTTCAGGTGTCCATACATGATACCTCTCTAATGTATGAGATATGATTTCACAACAGTGGTTTTTGTACATGGAAATTCAAAAAGAACAGGCCATTGAAAGTGTTGAAACATGTGATTATTACTGTTTTATAAATGCAGTTTTTATGGTCGGTGACCATTAAAATTAAAGTTAATTTAGATAATTCTTCAAAATAAGGGCCCAGGGGTGTTACCAAATGGCTACACAGTTGTGAGAGTTAAATTTAAGAACAGTTAATTTCATGGTAATGTATCAGTCATCCTAATAGTCATGCAGAGTATTCAGGCATTTAGATGTCCACCCTGAGATTATTTGTCTATTGCTTGTATTTTAATATGCTGAGGCTCATTCAGCCAGTTGAGTCCTTGTCATCATTAGATTTTAACTGTTGCATCTAGAACAGGAATCTGGAGTGAAGTGTGTCTGGATATGTCGGTCAGTGCCTTCTCAGTTTGGCTTAGCTTGCTGGTTTTTACAGGTTTTGACCTGAGTGCGGATGAGACCCGAGGCCATCTGGAACAGGCTGTGGAAAATAGCTGATGGCCTTGGAGAAAGAATATAATGTTTGTTCTACCAGAAACTAAAGGAGACTGTAGTTCAGTGCCCATATTGTAAGATGGTGATTCTGGTGAAATCATCCTACTGAAAGGAAAGTATTAAGTGAGGTTTTAGTTTATTATTTATCTTCTGTTATGTGATCTTTGTCCCTAGAATTGATGGATTCCCTTTGAACTGACTACTTGTATAAATAGACATTTATTCCAGGGTGTCCCTGCATTAAAATGTCTCTGAATTAAAAAAAAATCCTAAAATTTTATATTCATTCAAAGTTGTATTACTGTTTACTCTGTAACACAGAGGTTAGTAGTCAAGCAGCAGTAGTGATCTAATTCAGTGGGAGATTTTGGTGGTTTTGAAACAACATTGCAGTGTTCAGTTGATTGCATTTACTTTGCAAATGGCTCTGATTTAAGAGGCCAGTGAGACACAGTTGTTTTTAACAGTGTTTAACAGTTTCTTTCCCCTAATCAGACGATTACAGAATAATAAATATGTTTCCGCACGACTGAATTTTTAGCATGAAAGTTAAAATTGTTTCTGATCCAGTCACGTCACTAATAACTACTTCTTAAGGCCCAACCATACTGGACTCAGTGTTGGGTTACTTGTATGATGATGTACCTATAGATTTGTTGATCTTTGTCTTCCATATGTTGCACAGGCTGGTGGAGAGACACTGTGTCTGGTCTGTTAACCTCTCAGTCTTTGTCCTGTATGCTTCTCTCCTTTCTTCTTTTCTTATGTCACCCCCCCCCTTTTTTTTACTGTTCGCTTTTCCTTCTTTCTCTTTTCAATCTGCTCTGTCTGACCGGCAGGCATAACTCCAGATGCCTTGTAGTGGTTCTAAAAAATTGTCTTCTGCATGACGGATGCCTCGCCTCACCTCGCCTCAACCCCTTCAGCTTTGCAGTTTTCTTCAGCTCTCTTTTCTGTGGCGGGATTCTTCACATCGGGTTCAACCAGAGCGATAATGTTGCTTTTACACCCTCCTCTCTGTCGTTTTGGGGAACAGGAACTGTGTGAAAATGGTTCTGGCAGAAATAAGGAGACAGCTCATGTGTCTGAATCCAACCCTCTGCTTTCTACTTGTGCTGAATCACTGTGCTAGAATGTGTATCTGCTGCAGGTGGGAGAGGACTGGGGGTGACTTTTCTTTATGGCAACATTAAACTTGTGCTTCGTACCTTGATATTTCTCCTTGTCCTTTAACTCTGCTTCTTTGCTTCCCCTCTTTCTGTCACTCTACTCTATCTTTAAACTGTGCTTTCTTTTTGCCTGTAGACTCATTGTGTGGGGGAATTGTGAGGGGTGACTGACATAAAGTTCATGAACTAAACTCTCCTTTAACTCTCTTCATTTTGACCTGGACTATAAAATCTGAACTTTCTTATTGTAAACCTGGTACAAACAAATGTGACCACAATATCATCAGTTAAAGCTGTTTAGTTTCTGTTACACTGTCATGTCATTAATAGTCAATCCAAAAATGACTGCAAATAGATGCAATATGTAACAAGTAGATGCATATTTGTATCCAGTGGTCTTGTATCGCAAGCAGCGAACAGAATTAAACAGCAAAGACAAAATAGTAGTGTGATTGTGCAGCAACTTGTAAGCAGTGTTTTGTGGTTTGAAATAAATAAATGACAGATTGTGGTAAAAAAATAATAATTTTCCTGCTGTGTGTTCAAACCAGGTGTAAATGTAGCTCATCTGTTCACTCGATTTAGGCCAAGAAAAATAAAACATTTTGACGCTACATCCCTCTTCACTGACAAAGGCCAAGGCATGTACAGAAGCAAAACTGGTTACATTCTGTTGATGTTGTGGTCAGCTGATCAAACAAAACCAAAACACAACACTGCTACTTAAAACGCAATCAAGGTGCACTCCTGATATTTTTCCAGGTCTGAGATGGTCCGAGTTAAAGCCTCCTTCCCTCCTTGTCTCTCTCTGTGGAGGTTAGAAGCTTCTCATCACTCCTTTATCATCCACGCATCCAGTTTAATTCAGCATTAACTCTTAAAATCTGTAGTGGTAACTGAAAACGTAGTGACTTAACATGCTGTAAATAACACCGACTTAACTCGTCAGCATGATCAAGAGCACCGCTGACTGTGGCTCTGTAGGTTTCTGCTCCCGTTTAGAGTTTAGTCATTGCTGTGTCACTCAGTGCAGACGTAAAACATGCTGTGATGTCGATAAGAGGACACATAAAGGGGATTAGGGCTAATGCACAGTGGATTTACATGTTTAAGTCTGGAACAGATGAACAGTTGAAGGTTTTCCACTTGATGTCAGGTTGTGTCTTGAAAGAAGTGAAGCTTTTGGCCAATACAGAGCCTAAACCTTGTGTGTTCTCTCTGTTTACCTTCTGTATATCTGTGTATATAGTTGTCAGGGTCAGTGTTTGGGGGGGGGGTTCCAGAGCATTTGCTGTATACACGCATTATTGTTGCATTTGCTGAAAGTTGAGGAGTTAAATTAGTCCCCTCATCGGTCTGATCTCACCTACTGCTACTAATCTTCTGTGTGTGCTGTCCTGTTTGTGCATCTTACAGTTTCTTTCTTAACTTCTAATAAAACTTAAACTCTTTGCTCACCTGAACCTGCGCCTGTCGCCTCTTTGTGCGTTCCTTCTCTTTTCTGTGTGCACCATCATAACTGAGTGAACTATAAAACTATAAAAGTGGAAGGAAGATTTACTGTATCCACTGTCCATAAGCTTCAGTAAAGCTAATCTTTTTGAAAGTTAATATTTTAATCATATAATAAGCGTTACACAGATTTTAAAAGAAAATTTTATTCTAATAGAAAAAAAATCCCACATTTTATTTAGTGTGCAAAAGGCTCAAAGGGCAGGTTTATGTCAGAAATCAACAGTGTATCATATTCCTTCCATCTAAATAATCTCATTTAATTTCTGAGGTAAGTTTGGGTGAAGTTTAAAATGTTTGTTTTTTTTGGAGTAACTGATAGCTGTCTGTGTATCTGGTTATCGTGTTTTTACATATATATGCTATATGTTATAAAGGTATTGTTGAAAATTAAACGTTAACTTGATGGATCGCCCAGGATCACTCATAATATGAATTCTTACAGCTGCAGAATGGGTCATTTAGAGTTTTGAAATAGATGAGACACTGCTGAGGAAAGGAGCAGTCCTCCCATATTCTTATGAAAAGCGACCTCCATGAGTACTTTGAGAGCTCTTAGCAGTCACAAATGTCAAACTTTTGACACACATACTTTTACAGTTTTTTTTTAAATCAGAAAACAAACTGATCACATGAATTTCTGAGCAAACATCAATACGATTAGAAGTATTTAATCCATATTTTGGATTTTTATTCTATATTTTTATCGAAATAAATAATGCACTGCAACCAGCCACTAGGGGCCATTCAAGAGGCTGACGTGCCCTATTCCTCTGTAAAATATCTGATTAATCTAGACTGTGAAAAGGAACTTGTCCAGGTAGGAAACTAACATTTCCAATCATTCAGTGTAACACCCACAGAGGTCACAGCTCCACTGAGACTGAATGTAGGTGAAACTTCAATGTTCATTGTATGAACAGAAGGAGGTGCGATCTGTCTCCCACTAGAGCACCCCAATGTAATTTGTGATTTTTGGGCCATATTGGCATATAGCTGAAAACACCCACATGAGTTTAAGGATAGCAGTCTCTCAGAATGAGATGCATTATACCCACTGTGAAGTTGTCTTAACAGCAACAAAAATAAATACAGTCTGGTTCGCTGCAGTATTGCGTTACAAGCCACAGATTACAAATTAAGCAACTTTACTGGTTTGTAAATGAGTGTGCACCTGCTTTACTGCATCACGTATGCACGTAAAATTTTGCACAAGAGATTGTGCACCTCTGGATGCACCTGTACAATCTCATGCAGTCCAGTACAGCAGCTCATCGTGCTTATAAGAATACAAACAACCCTCAGTAAACCTAGCCTTTTAAAGATAAATGTAGCAGAGCTGTTCTATTGGATTACTTTAGATAAAACATTAACTACTGACTGACTGTGAGAGTATATCAGCATATACCAGTGTGCAGGTAGGCTTTGATTATGTTTAACCTAAATTTATATTATGGTCTTTATTAAAACCCAGTAGCAGAAAACAGAAGCAGTAATGAGACTGTACGCTGGTTTGATGCTAATCTACATTCTGTTTAAATAAACTCTCTACAAAATATGTTAGAAAACGGTGTGTATGAGTGACCCTGTGACCTTTCCCACCAGGATGGCTCCGGCTCTCTGAAGAGGAGTGGTTCCTTCAGTAAACTACGAGCGTCAATCCGTCGCAGTAGCGAGAAACTCGTTCGCAAGCTGAAAGGCGGCAGCTCATCACGAGACAGCGAGCCCAAAAACCCTGGGTAACTATCAACCCCACCCAGACACCTGCCCCACCCGCTACAGGTGACTCACCCTATGCACTGGAGGCCTGGAGGATCAAGCGGGCCCTCCAAGCATGCAGCACAGTGGTTGGTGTACTAACCAAAATCAAAAGAAGGGATTCACTGTACTTTGCTGGTGGTGAAGTGGTGGAAAGCTGTGTTTGCACATGAAACGATGGAGGGAGCTTTTTCTGGCACATCTGCATCGGCCTTTTTTCCCCCCATTGCATTTGTTTACACTGCATTGCATTCATACCCTTTTCTTCATAGTTCATGGTTTGGTCATCAGCGACAGCAGGTCCTTTGTGCTCGCCACTCACGCTTTAGGGAAAAAATATAACGTTACAAGAACAGTATTTGAAGAAAAAAACGTAGAATAATAGCAAGTGTTTTTTTCTTTTAATTATTATTTTAAATGAAAATTTTTTTTTACTTTTAAATTTACCTTAAGACAAAAGTGGTTAAATTTCATGGGGAGAAATCCATACATTACAGAAAGGGTGTGTTATATGTACATAAAAATTACTTTAAAAAAAAGTTATAATATCAACAAGAAAAATATCTTGTAATAATAATAATAATAAACTTAATAGTTCAGTCACAAAAGCAGATATGGTTTATAAGTTCCACGTGTCCAACAAGTCCTCCGGCTAAACAGTCTTATTGGTCATTTGTGCCTGCTGTCTCATACAACCTGCACAACTAAGCATTTACATACTTACATGAATATATATATATATATATATATATATATATATATATATAAATATAAAGGGTTTCATTTTTAAGGCCCAAGAACGTCCACATGGAGAAGTAGTTTGGAGTTGGAACAAACACACTTCGCTGTCATCTGGAAGAGGAGTTCAAAGTCTGGTTGGGGACCTCTGTTACTCACTGTCTCATTTTTACTTGTTGGTTTAGGTTTGGGGAAAAGAAGCTAGTTTAGGGTCAGATACATTTATTAAACCTTTACACAAGCACAACTTTCTGTACTCTAAGGGGAAACTGCTCTCATTCTGTTACAGGAGGTCTCTTTACTTTCAAACATTAATGTAGTTTAACAGTCGTTTACAAAAACCATTTGCTGCAGGACGACAGCCTCCATATGTCCATGTAGGAGTCTGAGTAGATTGAGAGCACTATCTGTGACAGTTTGCACTGAAAAGTGTGGTTTACTGTTTGTTTGGGAATCTTTGGGTTTGTTTGGAATTTGCAATCAAATTGAGTTGAAGGTCACTTTCACTTAATACAACACCTAACTGTTGATAATAAAATGCACTACATTCCTCTTGGTTTGTCTCATTTAAATAAACAACTCTAAAATATTGCGGTGTTCAGGGATTGAAATCTGTAACTTCAGGCAATTAAATGTCATAGAACAGTGTTAAAATCTGTGGCTGTATTTTGGAAACTTTGCACGTTTTTTTTTTCTTTATATTTCCACATAATATTTTTAGAATACCTCTGTCGTCCTGACCAAACCTGAACTTCACTAAAAGAGACCGCCAAAGGGAGCTAACTGATGCAATGAGAGCATAATCCTCACACTCACGTGCTGTGACAGGCCATGTGAACGAGCATTTGCAATGAGACGTAAACGACTGTCTGCTTTTGAACTGCCTTTGGCTTGTTGTGTCAGTGGGATTCTTTGTTTTAGCCACTAATAGTTACATCTATTTATTGCATTTTGTGGCTTTGGATTGTTTTTATCTTTTATCTCAGTTGAAATATATTTTAGTTTCACATAGCTTTGGACATTTATTTCACTTTCTTTGTGAATTTTATTTTGAAAACCAACCTGTCTGCATGGCTCTTCCTGTGTAGAATTTAATACCGTGTTGATTTTATTTTATTTATGAATAAATGTTTTTTTTTCCTTCCATTTGAATGCCTACTTGCATGCCTCATCTGTGTGCGCATTTTTTATTTTTCATTGTTTCCTTTTGGTGCTGCTCTTCTCTGGGGCTCATGAGGATGATGGACATGATGGACGTCATGAACATCATCTTCATCATCATGACCGATAGGTTCTCAGTAAATCACTGCAGAAATATCCATTTTATCTGTTGTAGTGTGTTTTAACTTTTTGGAATTTCTTAAAAATTCTGTTTGCAAGTTCTCCGTCTGGAAAATGGGGCAAAAGAACAAAACCAAGGACGTTGCCTTTTCATGTTTTTGCGTATTTAGACCTAAGCAGAATTTGGACTGCAGGGTAGATGCAGGCAGGAAAAAAGGACTAAGAGAGAATGGTATGAGTGGCAACACAAAGTGAACAGGAACTCCCCAAACCATTCCTGAGAGTTGAGATTATTGTATAAAAAAAACCAAACATTTGTCTGAGCTTGTTTTATTGTTAGCAGTTTTATTAAAAGCTTATCTACATACACCAATTTTTTACTTGCTGCTTTCTGAGATATACTCGCTGCCTTTAGGCCATCTTTAGATTTAGTTAACTAGTTTATGCATCCAGAATATTACTCACTTTTATAATGATGTTGGATGAGATGAGAAAATGTGCTGAACTTATTAACTTCTCATCAGGATGGATGTTTTTCTGCAGTGTCACTGTACTGAAACCAGGTTTTGTGTGTGTGTGTGTGCATGAACTTTGAGTGTAAATATCAGTCTACACCACTCATCAGTTAAACTGCTGCACTACGCCATTCAAAGACGTTACCACTTTCTCATTAGGGAAGGCCTTGTAAACTAATTTGTAAGGTGCAGGTCAGTTATAAAGAAATATGAGTAAATTTTCGGTCGCCAGATTTAAAATAATCACTGACAGCTGAGTTATTAGTAGGTATGAAATCAGTAACCTTTAAATCACACTTTATAATGTATTTTTAAATTGAAAGCACTTTTATAAGCCACTGAAAACCACAAAGGAGGAGACCCAGAGACTAATGTAAGTAAATTAAGTGAAATACAAAAATGTAATTAAAGATAACGGATTACAAAAATACTTCAAAGGCAACATAAAAAGGAAAATACAAGCAGCAAAAATGTACCTACAGATAAAATAAGTGATTACATGAAATTAGTCAGCAATTATAAGAAAGCATAAAATAAGTTTTTAGTTACAAGAGTTTTTAAGGTTTTCCTTAATAACTCATTAACCATCAAAAGGCCAGTGGTTAATGGCTTTAATTAAAGAAGAAAATTGGGCCATTAAATGCGTATCCTAAGCATAAATTACTGTTTGCACCTTCATGAAAATGTAGGACAATTAATCACTACATTCTCTGAGAAATAATTGTTCCAAATGCTTGCAGCACTTTTCTCAAAGGTCACAGGTCAGATTATTGAACGTGTCATGCTGAAGAGAAATAAATAAAGGCAGGATGTTTTTTTCACAGCCTGGCAACCTAAAATTCCCTCCTATGGCAAACGATTTCTAAGCATTAAAACATGCACCGACTATTAAAAATGTCACAGATTACAGCTCAGACCAGCTTTGAGAAAGTGGTACCAGATTTTACATGTAGCCTAATAACGTTCATAAACAGAGTTTTTGTGAAAACTAGATCAGTGTGTGGCAAATATCACAAATGTCATTAACCAACATTTCCACTGAGTTCAAATCCTCACACCTGACTCTTCACCTCCCCTCACCTCTGACCCTTAACCCTACCTCCCTGCATGTGGGTGCAGCATGAAGCGAGCCAGCTCTCTGGGGGTTCTTAACGTGGCGGACAAGGCTGCGAATGACCACTACCAAGTAAGGAGCCGAGTATTGAGACGTGAGTCTAAAAGTTTCTGCAGAGTTCTCAACCGCCGCTGCCCAGGTCCTTGGGGGCACATCCTGTGCCAGCTGAAAGCTGTAAAATTAGACTCCTAAACAGGCATCCTCGTACATCATGGTCAGAAATATGGCGAGGACACCTTCATTGTTTTCCTGTGACATTTCCTGAAACAGATTTTAGTATGTTACAGAAGAAAGGCACACATTTTTGAGAACAAACCTGAGGCCAAAATGGTGTGATGATCAGAGAGATGACTATATATTTCAGCTCTTAACTTCCTTTGAGTTTGATGAAATGATTGGCATCAGCTGGGGCCAAATATCTGAAGTCGATGACTCGATCTGGATATTTTATTTAGATGTTTATTAATCACAGTTTCTCTTTACACAGAAGAGTATGCCTTGATAGAACAAGTGCTCTTCTCAGTGGGGTTAAAACAGGCAGTATCTGGGAAATGTAGGAAGATAGAGGGAAATCTCTACATCGGTGTGGTTATAGTGCAAAAACATGATGAAAATATCGAGAATCAAAGGGCTTTTTTGTTGAAGGGTGTAAACAAACATTAAGAACCTCCTGCAAATACTTTTTGACTCATCTTACACTAAAGCAAAACATCACTCACTTCACTGCCGACTTCATTGTTAGTTTCACTAACTTCTGTATAAGACATTTTTGATGTTTAGTCAAATTTTAGTGAATTTTTACCTTTCTTTTAAATTTATTTTGTCAATGAAAACATTTTACATTATAGCCATAATTTTAATAAAAAAATGTATAAGAAGAAAAAGAGGTTTTAATGCAGCAACACTTTAAATTTCACCCATTTATAGCTTACGTTGATTTTGCGCGCTACAGGCCTTTTTTTAAAGGTACTTTTTGTAATTACTCTTTGGATTTTAACTGACATTTCTTTTTAGCTAGTGTTTTAATGATTTGCCTACATTTAAATAAAAGTTAGAGCCGGTATAGCAATGAAGTACAGCCCTGCCCTACTTTAAATTCAGTAAATAACTCTGCAACACCATACACAGGCTGTTTGGACATAAAGCCATAGCTATTGTTTCTTTGCATTTTATTGATGGCTTTACATAATTTGAAAAGCAATACGTTGGTT